>JMQE01000599.1:0-40508 GCA_000731825.1 Hypocrella siamensis
GGGGGGGCAAAGGCGGAAAGCCGAGGGCTGAAGCTTCTGCGATTTTGGCGGCTTTGGCGAGTATCTAGTTATATAGATGTGTATGTTTGTACACAATGTATGTATGGACTGTGCTGTAGGTAGAATGGAAGAATGCAGCCCGGAGCCGAACGCACGTAAGTCAAGGGGCAAAAGCGTTTTAAGGTTGTGACTTGCTCAATCGTCTGACACCAGAACCGAGCCGGGAAGAGACTCGCTAGCGCGGACCGATACAGATTAACAGCAAGGAAGGCCCTGGCGGGGCAGGGGCAAGAGCTCGGAAGGTGAAGGCAAGCATGGCGAGCAAGGCGAGCGACTAGGCAAGAACAGGAAGGCGCCGCCCGCCACGGCATGAAGCACGTGAGATTGCAGTAATTCCCGTCCTTTATGCATTCATTACTGTACATAAACTTCGCAAGTCCCACAAGCAATAACATCTCAACTTTTTCTCTCTGCGGCTTTGAGAGTGGTGGACGTGTTCTCTTTCGTAATACGTACGGCTTCCGTGGGTATTGGCGTCTGACAGACGCGAAGCAGCCATGTCTTGAAGAAGTTTGAAGGGGAATAAAAGAAGGGAATAAAAAGGACAGAAAAAGGAAAAAAAAAAAAAAAGAGTCGCTTCAATCCATCCCACTCCTTTCAACGCAAGCTCCGTCTAGAACTACATGTCGGGATTCGGACCTCGTAGTCTCACCCGTCCTCACCCACTGTCTCGCCCACGCCACGAAATCGCATCTCCAACACCCACTTGCCATCGAAATCAACCCCCCTGCGTATCTTTGTCCCAGCTTTCTTCCACACCGCGCTGCCCAGGCCCATGTCGGCGATGAAAAGCCGCCACCCGTCCTCCGACGCTGCGGCGCTCATAACGCTTCGCTCACCCCCTCCTCGCGGTGGAGTGACGGCCTCGAGCAGACCCTTCTTCGGTGCCCCAATAGCAACCACGTACCTCGGCTTCAGATACAGGTGCGCCCCGTCGATGACGGCAATCTTGCCCGAGCTGGGATCGATGCCCGTAGGTACGTCGACGGACAGCGCAAATGCCTCGTTTCGGTTCGCCCATTCCATCAGCTCATAGACCGTGGCTTGATCCCCGATGCGTAGCTCGTCAAACGAAATCGTCAGTCCCAGCAAGGCGTCGATAATGAGCGAGACGGAGATGGGGGACCCAGAGGCGGACGATTTCCGTAGATGTTCAAAAAAGTCATTCTTGCCGTGCACCTTGCCCCCAAATGCGCGATACAGCTGCATCTGCCTCCTCAAATCCTCCAGCAGGTCCCTGTCCCGTTCTACGCCCACCAGACACACCAAAACCTCGTAGTTCTTGTTGCGCAGGTGCCGGGCCGCCGCCAGTGCACGGATCCCGGATTTGTTGTTCCCGGCGAGAATGACAATGGTGGCTGCGCCGAGTGACGATGATGATGCTGAGTCGGCCGCTGAATTGGCAAGGGCCAACTCAAAGCGCACCTTGATCGCCGGATCTGACAATGCAGTGACGGCCACTTCGGCGATGCCTCGACCTGCATTCTCCGCCATAAGTGCTTCTGAGAAGCCAAGTTCGTTGGCTGCGATGTTTTCGAGGTTGAGCATTTGTAGGGTCGAGATGGCTTCCAGTCGACGGCGCGAACCGGTGAGATACAGCCCCGGCTGTTCGATTCGGTGCTGTGCGCCATAGTCAGCGTGACAGTCACGCAACCCCCTAACCATCCATATGACAACGAAGAGACTGTGGCCTACATTCCCTCAGGAACGAGGATGAGAGGGACAAGAAGAAGTAGACGGCAGGATGCCGAGGATGAACCTACGGATGAGTTGACACGGCTGATAGGCTCGCTGCTGACGATGCCGCTTGCTTTGCGAGATTGCGAACGCCGCGACGGCCCTGATTTGCTTTCTGCTCGGGACTTGGAACCTGCACTCGCCGCCGCGGCCACAGCACTCCCGTTCCTTGCTTCCCGCCCACTGAGCCTGCCCGATTCGTTTACGGCGACTTCTGCCTCGCTGTTCCAGAAATCTGCATTTTGGCCACCCAATGCCGGTTGAGCGTCCAAGACCATTTCCGTATAATGGTAGTTCTTGCCTCCGGCGGTGCCTGGTTTTGGAAGGCGGTTGTGAGAGACGAGACGCTGAGACTCGTCAATCTCATCATCTTTTCGTATCTGATCAAAGACGGTGCGCTTGTCGAACTTGGCCAAGTTGTTTTCGAAATCAAATTCACCCATCTCTTCCGTGACGTCTTCCGACGCCCATCCGTTGTCCGGGAGTCCTTTGCGACTTTTGCCGTTCTTCTTCAACGATTTGTATGGCTGGAAAGAAGCCGTGCTTTGAATGATTGGTGTTTGTCGCCACCCCTTGCCGTGCCCATTGACGCTCGATCCGTCATCCTCCTCCTCGTTTTCTATGCCGGCGCCATTTTTCGAGTGGGCTTGGTTGGAAGTTTTGCCACGAATCCCCTTCTTTTTCTGCGGCGGAGTCCCGGCCGCCGCTCTGGGTGTCTGGTCACCAGAATGGCCGCTGTGACCGACGTTCAGTCCTTGCAAGGGATAGAAAATGGCCTGATCGGGCCTGTTCTCGATGCCAATGACGGACTGGCCTCGCATACCCAACGTTGAGACTGGTGCCGGGTTTGAACTTGGTCGCTTGCCGACGCTCAGAATCGCTGGATCAAGTAAAGTCTCTTGCTGCGGCGGCGGCGGCTGAGTTTGCAAGATCTGGGAGGCGTATAAAGCAGGACCGGGGGCCAGTGCCGGCATTTGAGCGCTATATTTGGTGGGGGAGGCCTTTCCAAGAGGCATCTCGGAAAGGTCGGCGATGTTTGCGGCATCGATTGTCATCTTTGCAGCTCTTTCCTGTGTGGCAGCAATGTACACTACAAACCCATCGTCAAAGTCAGTTCGAAATGCGTCATAGATATCGAGGTCAAAGACGCTACCATTTGTTAAAGTCAGACTGCTCCCAGCCTCGACGTCTTTGACCGTGCCCACAAGGCGATATCCTGCGGGGTCGCGAAGCACGACGCTCATGTGAAGCCCGATGAATTGGTCTGCCATGGTTGCCACCTCCCTTTCCTCGAGACCAAACCGCAAATAGACTGTCGTTCGTCTCGTTTCGTCTTTTTCGCAGCCTAATCATCACATTGGGGATGTCGCAGGCCCGGGCATACGCAGTCGAATCGTTCTCGTGACCCCGAGTCTGCCTCGAGGTTTAAGCTTCGAGATGTGGGGGTTTCTCAACTTTTAATCGTACTTCGAAACCAGACTCAGCGGCGCAGCTGGGAATGGCTTCCTATCAGGTTGCGCCCGGCTAGGTGCTGGATGGAGCATAGCCTGCTTTCTCCAGGCTATGCGTACACGTGGGATTAGAGCTGTCGTTGGCCTCGGTGAGCGCCACAGCGAACCTTTGATGAAAATGGAATTCGATGCAGGGAGGGAACGTCAGAAAGCTTTTGGAGCGTTCGTTGAGGGGTAGGCAAGCGGACAGCTTTCGAACGGTTCATGCGCAGCTTCGTGCTTGCAAAGGTACAGAGTGTTGTTGTTAGCCAAAACTTGAGTTTCCAAGAACTTCTGCCAGCCAGTTCGGCCAATGCGCGCTTCGCCAAACCTTGATATTTATCGATAAGGACCCCCGCCTCACACCCCCTTCCCTCGCAATAGTCCTCCACCCCATCCACACACATCATGGCAGAATGGAAGATTCAAGCTCGAAAACAAGTCACCTCACGAAGGCCCAGTGATGAGTTATTTTACGTGAAAAATTTTGCAGAAAAATTTTGCAGCGAATACCTCGAGACGTCATGCTTGAAATATATGTAGCCATGATGCCGTCCCTGGGCAAAAGCTGCCAATGAGTACGAAAGCTTGTCTTAAAATTTAAACCCGTGAGAACGCCATTTACCTTGCCCAGCCGTTTTAGCTCTGCCATAATCATTCAAGCACGAGGGGTCCAACGGTCGGAGAAAACATTTGGTGATGGATATCGACTTCTCATCAATGCCCATACGATGCCATGGCCTTCTCCTCATCATCCAAGGCGATGGGGCGAGGCACGATGGCGGCCGTCTTTGAGGCACCGGGACGACCTAGGACGCCTTTCTTGTTCAGAATGAAGTCGGCGATCGTAGTAGGTCTGTTCTTAGCAGCGTCCGCTACCGAAGATAGCTTGCTGTAGAATTCAATAACTTTCGGATGCGCCATGACCTTGGCTTGCTCGAATCCAACCACGCGAAGGCCATGCTGAGTTGTAGCTCGGCTTAGAGCAACATAGGCCTGGCCTTTCTCGAAAACCCGGCCCAAATCCACCGTCACCCTTTCCAGCGTTTGACCCTGAGCTTTGTGGATGGAGATTGACCAGGCCAAGATGAGCGGCAGCTGAGCCCGCTTTGCTTGAACTTCTCCATTCGGAAGTTCTACTTTCCACTCCTCGAGCTGACAGAGCAGAACGCGCGGCGTGCCACCCGTGGAGATGAATTGAACCACCGGATACTGGCGAGCGGTCCCTTTTGAACTGGATTCGCGGCTGAATGTTGCCGCCAGCTTCCGCCTGGCCTTGTCCATCGAGTCCTCCAGCTCTGAATCGAGGCCGACGGGAGGCCCCCCCATATCAAAGGTCCTCTCATCAGAGAATGCAATGACTTTGCCCAATGACCCATTGACCAAAGTCGAGTCCAGGTTCTTTATGAGCATGACCTGGGCACCAACCTTCAACTCCAAGGCCTTGGGGGCCATCATGTTGGTCAAGAGCCTATCTCGTACGTTTGGGTCCCCAGAGTCTATTGCTTCGTAGCGATACGGTTTGCCTGGAAGTTCCCGCAGCTTCTTCTCATTGGACCCTTCTACCTGGGCACGAGTGGGATACAGCTCAGCCAGGTCCACGCCATCGTCAAATTTGAGAGGCCGCGAGAGCGCTTTGAAAGCGGCAACGGTGTCTGGGCTGATCTTTCCGACACGTATCTCGTTCAACATGCGAGCAAACTCCGGGTCTCGCTGCCGGAAAATTTGCGTCAGACCAATGGTATGGTCAATGGAGGTGCTCCACGTCGCCGCGTCGAAAGCGAATTTGGACTCACGCTTCTCCGAGTCCGGAACTGGAGGGAGTTGGAAAAAGTCGCCGGTGATGATCAGCTGTATGCCACCCCACGGTCGACCGTTGTTCCGCAGGATGCGCCCAACATGGGAAAGCTTGTCAAACAGATCACCGTCTACCATGGATATCTCGTCAATGATCAGACACTTTGTCCTCTGCCACCGAGTCTTGGCTTTCGGATTCCGCTTGATCTTCTTCACAAGGACGTGAGCGTCGTCTTTTCCAAGCCCAATACCTGCTTGAGATTAGTGGATGAGTGTAGAGACGGCCATAAAGACGGCACAAAGGGGGGGGGGGCAAAATGCCTACCTGAGAAGCTATGGAGGGTGACTCCGCCAATGTTGCAGGCCGCAAGTCCAGTGGAAGCCGTGACGGCAACGCGCTCCGGGTCCCGATTGTACTTTTGCTTGAGTTGCGTGATGATGGCGCGCATCAGAACGGATTTGCCGGCACCAGCAGGCCCCGTGAAGAAGACACTGAGACCCTTATTGACGACCATATCGACAACATACTCCTGCTCACCGGTGAGATGGATGGCGGCAGCTGGACTGTGGGCCTGTTCTTCGACGACGTGCGTTTTCTCACCAACGATGACAGCATCCGTTTCACGGGACGCTCTTTGGTTCTTGAGCTGCTTCATCTGCTCCTTGATGGCGCTAGCGCTCGTGTCCCATTGCGCTCGTGGTTTTGGAGCCGGCGTTTTCAAGGCATCCATCTCGTGCTCTGGGTCAGGCTCCTGCTTTGCCCAGGGCAGAACTCTTTTCTTGCTCTTCTTTTGAGCCGGGACCTCTGAGAAACTTGAGTCGTCAGACGATTCCCTTTTTTGCAGCAAAGGGGGGGCTTCTCGGCTTGACGAAACCATGCTGTCACGATTTGGCGGACGCAGGTGCGAAGCGGGGGATGACGACCAGGGGATGGGGGCCTCCTTTGGCGACAACTTGAGTGATTCAGGGACATGTTCAGGGACATTCTCCTTGAACGGAGTTTTCTCTTGTCGCGGCAACGCTGAAGGAGGCTCAAAATCCAAGTCGAGATCGGCATCGTCACTGAAGTCGTCCTCGGCAAAAAAAACAGGCTCGTGAATCTTACCGGGGGCCGCGTCGATACTTGTGAGATCGATACAATCGGTTTTCGACTGGAAAGAACCTGGATTGGCTGCATACAGGGATGATAGAGATCCTTGACCGGGTATGACTCGATTTCCGGCATTGGTCAAGTTGACTGATCGATTTTCTAGTGGATTTGGTCGATTTTGTGCTTCCCTCGCCGACGCGTAAGAAGTCATAGGCCTGCTCGATGTCGGGTTCTTGAATTGGTCCCGAATGTCGGCGCTGGACGAGCTCGGACTGCTGGATGGGAAGAGCTGCTTGGCCAAGGCAGGTCGTTGCGGCGGCGGCGCAGCTGGGGCAGCATGCTTGTAGGCCTGATTCGCTTTTTGGAACATTGTTCCAGCCAAGGAGCCTAAAGTTGCGGCAGCGGGGGTGTAGTGAGCATGAGCCAGTTGGCGAGCAGACGGGAACAGACCGCGAGAGGTCGGCGAGGGACGAAGGAGCAGGCTGGTGGTGCCAGCCGTCATAAACGAGGAACGGGTGCAAGACGACGAAGCTTGCGGAGCGTAGACGGGTAACCCAAGGTCACGTCAGCCGTCCACGGCTGCAGTTCGATTTGGCGACCCGAGCACACTTCGTGTCTGTCTATGTCACACAAGTCATGAACGAGCGAGCTGCAGGATTTGTGGCTTCGGGCTGCCGTCGATTGGGAATCAGTTTCGGAACAGGATTCATTCGTGCGCGATGCTCCGTCCCGTCGTTAAAAAGAGTTTAGGAACGATGAGGACGCGCAGGGAAAGTGGGGTGTGGAGCTTCTGCACTTTATAAAACGCGTCAAGCGTCGAGTCTGCCGCGGCTGCCACTCCACAGGACGTACCAGGTAGGAGGTACGTACATGGGAACATGGTCGAATGCCTTAGGCACGAGTTTTACGTAGGTACGTGCTTTGTATGATACAGTACAGATTCAGTCTTGACCATCTTCACTGTACAGTTTGATTTCTCAGACAAGTGGACTGAGATTATTGTATCGTGACGAGATCCTTCAGCCGTCTCGGCCCTCTTCATCAAGTGCCCACGTTCGCGAAAATAGATTGCCTCACCGATGACGGCACCTTATTTTCCCATATGATCTAACAGTCCAGTCCACACAGGCTAGGGCATTATCAATTTCAATCTTGACAGTGGTCAGTAAAAAGACTCGGCCGGTGCCATTGGGTTCAACCTCTGGCCCCTACCCCTCGTGCTCATGTATGATTGCGCTCTCGGAGCCGTCCACGATTCTTGGACACGATTATGGAGCCATTCGTCTCTCGCGCCATCGTCATCCAACGACACGCCGTCGAGCCTGTCTCTGCGGCCAACATCATCATCGTGTTCGCCGACACGACAGTCTCGGAGCCTCTCATAGCTCTGGTCCCGGCGCATGTTGTCCCCGGTGCGGGATTGTTCAATCACCTCTAACCGCGCGTCATGCAATGCCTGGAGTGCTTCATAGGCTGGCAGGGGCCTAGACAGCCGTGGCCTGTCCTTCTGGACAACTAGAGGGCGAATGGCTGCGATGCCGTCTGCATGACCCTTTTGGTATGCCAACGTCCGAATCGTCTCCACGTCTGCAGTGCACGGGAAGAGTAAGTCTCGAGTCATTGAGGGGTTACAGGGAACGAGGTGATTGTCGTCTTTTCTATGGTGCCTGCGCGAGGCGTCCAGCGCAAAGTAGTCGGGTCGATCAGGACGATGGCGGCGGTAGCTACTGCCTCTTCTGCAATAGTTTGGTTGCCAACTCGAGCCGGCTGACGACTCGGGCGTCATGTAGTCGCTGCCCAGCGAGTCATCGTCGTCGCCAGACGTGCAGGAACCATCTGCATCTGAGCTTCGGTATGTTCGTGGCGAACGAGCGTCACGCGCGCGGGACTTGCGAGATGCCAGACCCGGAACTGGTTGAATCCTATGTGCCTCGCGGCGAAGTTGCTGTTGTTGCAGGGACGGGCCCGCTGCCGCCGGCGTTGGCGCCCGCAGCGGCATCGGCGGCAGACCGGCTGGCATTTGTCCTGGTTGCCACGCGGGCATCTGCTGTTCTGGAGCGTCCATTGCTTGGCTCAAAGGAGGCCATGGCGCCGCTTGGGGCGCCGCTTGGGACGCCGCCTGAGGCTGTGACGGAAGTTGAGACGGAGGATTGGTGTACCGCTGCTCGGAGCGTGCCGGCTGGGCAAACGATGGCCGCGCCCTCAACCTCTGTCCCTCGCGCCACATAGTCAGGGCATCCTCTTCCTTGCGCGGGACACGCTTGAAGTAGGCCGTCATAGACACTCTCTCGAACTTTCTGGACCTTTCATTCCGATACTCCTTGCACCTCCCATCCTTGTCCCTTTTCTTCCTCTTGTCTCTTTCTCTCTCTGTGCTTTTACTCTTGTCCCTGTTTCTCCCACCTTTGTTGACGTATATTTCATATAGAGGACTCGTCTCATCAATTTCTTTGATTCTACCGTCCATTTGAGACAGAACATACTCGTATCTCTTGTCACGCTCCTCCATCTGCAGACTCTCCTGAGCTTTCTCGAGCTGTCTCATGACTCTTGACGGCAAATTGGTCGTCTTGTCGGCTATGGGGGGACCCTGCTTTTCCAATTCGCAAAGTCTACGATTGGCTTCCTTTTGAGAAATACCCGTTTCTTCGGTCCTGGTGATGCGATCCCAGCTGGGTAAAACGGGCCTTCCTATCTCGTCCAGCTCGTGGAGAATGTCAGCCTTTTGCATCCGAATGATGACGATGCTGGAGAGTTTTTCTCGGGCCAGTGCCTCGGTCATGACCTCGTCGCGGAGATCAATGTATTCGACGCCGGGTCTGGGAATGCGTGCCTGGGATGGCTGAGTGAGCAGCGGTGCTTGATAATGGCTGGTTGCGGTTGGCCATGCGCAGTTCAGAGGCTGCGTAGGCTGATACTGGAGTTGCTGCATGGGAGCATGGATCGGAAACTGTTCGCCAAGGGGTGCCGGAGCAGGATGGAGGGGAGCAGGAGCATGAGCAAGAGGAGGAGGAAGATGGGGACGAGGAGGGAGAGCAGCCATATGGATTGTGCCGCTGCGGCCGTTGAGATTGAAGCACAGCGCAGAGAATTGGCCAAGAGGCAGACAAGACTTGCTGTTCGGAGGGTTACAGACTAAGCAGCGTTGTGAGAAGCAGAGTGTCCTGCGCGGAGAGACCAGCAAAGAACGACGAGCAAGATCTTGTGGGGGAAGGCTCACACAAAGCCTTTTAATCAAGATTGTAACGTTTCTTCCGAAGAGGCCAACGTAGCGATTCTAATACAGGTCTGATAAAAATGGGATGAGTTCAAGAATGAGGCTGTCGACTGCATGCATCTGCCCCCCCCCCCCCCTTGTCTTGTCATCCTTTCGGTGAGGGGATCAGCCAGGAGCAGCGAGTGACGGAGCGAATCGGAGCGGACAACGCATTGCCACGACGACTTTGCAACTTCACCTCACCCCTCCCTCCGATAAGGCGGTTTGTGGTGGAAACGGGGTTTGGGAATGGTCTGGAGTAGTTTATCAGAAGGCCGGTGTGAGCCGTGCTGGTGGTAGCTAGGAGGAGGGGGGGGCGGCATGGACAAGAAGTCGTGTGGGAGGACGAAGCAGATTTGGCTGTCATATTTCTTTGCCATTGGAGATGCAGGCGCACGATGCAGTCAGCGCACATTTTCCCCATATCTGCTCCCGAAGAAGAGAGGGGGGGAAGGGGGGGTTTGGGTGCGAATGATTGGAACCCTTGGCCCTCATGGCCACGGATCTGTTAGGAAGATTTCTTTTTTTTTTCTCTGACTCCAGGGCAAGAGCGGGGGGGAGCTATCGAAATGTCATCGATGAGATGCTGCCCGTCGACTGCGTAGCTCCAAAAAAAATTGACGAGGGTGCAGAGAGGCAGGATCATGTTTCTCCGCAGTAAGTCTCTGTCCAACAGGGAAGCGAACGCGGCGATGGCTTGCATGGTCCAGCGCATCAATACATGAAGAAAAGTAAAAAAAAAAAGGAATCTCAGCGTCGTTGCCTTTTTGCCTTTTTTTTGACGGAACCTGGGAGAGCCGGTGAGAGTGTGGCGCGGCACAGAATTTCATTGGAAGGTTGGGCCGGCGGCCCCGTTCTTGACATTTGTAACCAACATTTCCCCGGTGATTACGAAAGGGGGAGTGAGCAGCTGTACCTCAGATGCGAGACTCTGGAATTTGGGCATGAGCGGGGAAAAAAAAAATTGGCGTTGAGTGCTGTGATCAAAGTCCTTGGAGTTGAGAAAAGATGCTTCTTTTTTTTGGGGGGGGGGGGGGGGGTTTGTTGGACCAAGAAAAATACGAATCCCCGCCACAACTGAAAATCTTCCATCGACTTCCTTGGTCCGGCGGAATGAAAGTCAAGATGGCAGAACCCTAAGGGACGCCTGGCATCTCACATGCGCCCACTCCCATCCGTCCTTCCCAGAAGCGGCTTGGCTTTAGAAGTGTTCATCAGAACAAGTCGGCATGACAAAAGGGGCGGAACGGAAGAGGATAGTTGCACAAAACGATGCCAATCCAACTAGTCTGATTTATTTGGGATATAAAAAAATCAACAACCACCCTCTTACGAGCCACGACAGGGAATAATGCCTTTTTCACCTATTCCCCGCACGGAACGGCTCGCACACGTATAACGACAACGAACACACCAAAAATAAATAAATAAATAAATTGGTTAAAAAAAACCCCCCGGTTCGTGCAACAAATCGCCGGAAACTTGTTCACGATCCCCGAATTACGCGGCTTTTGCTGCCCGACGCCTTCGTACTCGCTGGCAACCCCAGTGGCTGGCCTCCGGTCACGAGACGAACGACGTGAGCTTGGGTCGTCATGCAAGCCCATTTTCTGACAGGCATTGGACCTTTTTGCTCTCTTGTTTCCATGCCCGATTGTGAAGGCATGATGACGAGAGGGGTGGGAGGCACAATTTGCAGCATTCGGTGGCTGATCTGCTAGTTCTCAATATTCGGGTTCGGGGGAAGGGGGGGGGGGGGGGGGGGGGGGCTGCTACTGTGCGGCTGATTGGATGCAAAGATTTCAAATCTTTTTTTTTCCTTCCTGAAGAATGCGAGCCCTGGATGTTTTCGAAGGCGGGGTTTAAGGGAAGAGAGAGGCGTGGGAGCTGGTTTGCGATTGAACATGTCTAAAGAAGTTGAGGCGGACGACATGTAGCATCTGTATCGATCGACGGCCATGAAATTGCTCCTGCCTTTTTGTTTTTTGGTACTTGGGTGCTCGCTTCTCTGACATTTCAAGTCCCATTTCGTTTCCATCGTCATGACATGGGACTTGGTTCCGAAGAGTCCTGGGCAGCTTTTGATATGATGAATTGATTTTGTTTTAATATTTGTCTCCATGATCATCACATTGGTGCCAGGCCACCGCCAACTCCGCACATCTTGATTCTACTCTATGCTTCTAGCTCCTGAAGCGGTCAAGGTTCATTGCAAACAAGGGCGCGGAAAACAAGTATGCCTACCAAAAATACTTTAATGAAAGAAAAGAAGAAGGAGAAGAAAAAAGAGACGGGGAGAAGGAAAAAGAGAAAGAAGACGAAAGAAGCCTTTATCCCTTTCTACTTGGCCACTTGCCACATTACCGTCTGCTTCTGCTGGTCTTTCTCATTTTCCGGATCAAAAGATCATCTTCCCCTCTTGGGCACCCATCATTGGGCACCCATCCACTCAGGCCAGATAAGCATACGTGTTGTCATCGCGTTCCAAATAGTCTTTCTCGATCAAGCTACACAGACGTCAGCACTAGTCAACCAAACAACCAATCAATCACGACATCGGAGCGGCCCGGCATCCCCGGGAGGTGCGGCGTGTGGCGTGCGGCGTGAGTGAGGGAGTGTGTGTGTGTAAGGGGGAAGGAGAGAAAAAAAAGAAGAGAGAGAGAGAGAGAAAGAGAGAGAGAGAGAGAGAGAGAGAGAGAGAGAAACAGAGTCACGCCCAGAGACGGCATACCTTTCAATCTCTTTCTTTATGGCCGCAGGCTCAACACTGCCGCGCTTCTTGGTCATGTTTATCACCTCGGCTACGAGCTCCGCGTGGCCCATGGTCTTGCGGCTCTTCATGATTCGCACAATGGTTGCTTGCGTCTCGAACCGCCTGTCCTGCTCGATCCGCTCGTGCGTCGCCTTGTTCTCCTCCTTCGTCTCCTTGAGCTGAATCTGGTTGATCTTGACGCGGTACTTGGGGTCCGTGAAGGCCTTGTTGAAGGTGAAGGTGTCGGACGGCTTGACGTCCTTTCCCTTGGGGTGCTTGGAGATGACGCGCGCCTTGCCGCACGCCAGCGACTGCAGCGTCCGGTCCAGGTCGCCGCCCTGCAAGCCCGTCGCCGTCGAGATTTGTTGGTATGTGAAGAAGCCCTCGGCCGGCTCCCTGTTGAAGAGCATGAGGACGACGGCTTGGAAGGCCGACACGAGCAGTTCCTTGGAGCCCTTGGGGAAGTAGGCCTTGATGGCGCAGTGCGCCAGCGAGTGCTTCCACGCCAGCAGCCTGCCCGTGTGCTTGCTCTTGTAGTGCTGGTCGAACCGCTCAATCTGCGCCGCCACCTCGTCCGGTAAGTTGAGCCGCACGTCTGGATACGTCGGCCACGCCGAGGCAGACAGGACCATGACCGTCAGGTCGACCGGGCTCGGGCCGGACTCCGCATCTGCAGCCGTCGCCGTCGCCGTCGTACTCCGCCGGTGGTACGCGTCCATTTCGTCCTTGGCAAGCTCCTGGTCCTTGAACATTTGCTCTAGATTGTGGGTGAAGCTGGAGCCGCACTCGCTGCGAAGCTTGGTCAGCATGTTCCGCTCGGCGTCCTGACTTGCGCTGCGTCCCATGAGCAGGCGCCGGGCCAGGTCCTTCTTGTAGAACGCCTCAAAGGCGTCCTTTCCCTCGATGAACCGGAACAGCTCCAACGCCTGGTCCAGCTGCCTGTCCAGCTCGGCATCCTCATCCGCGGTGCTGGCCTGGCCTTCCTTCTCGGCAGCTGCACGGTCCTTGACGTCCGACAGCAGTTCCTTGGGGAGCGCCTTGAGACCGCCCCGGAGCAGCATGTCTATGTACTTGGCCGTCATCTCTCCAATCTTGGACGCCCCCGTGTTCCAGCACGAGGCCGTTTTCCGGTCGTTCATGAACTTGCCAAACGCCTCGCGCATGCCCCATAGAAAATCGTCGTCTTTCCCAAAGGCATCTCGTATCATGAGATCCAAGCTTCGTCGGAGCTCCAGCAGGCGGAGAATCATTTCGTCTCCCCTGTCCTTGTCTGCGATGATGGCTGTGCCCGTCTGCCGGATATATTCGCCCCAGGGTTCCTTCAATTTCTTTTGGATCCCTGACAGACGCAGCAGCTCATAGAGGCCCTTCATCGACTCAACGTCCTTGTCTGACAACAGACGAGCTACGCTGTCGGAGTGTAGGAGCTTTTGTGAATATCTGTCGATCAGGACGTCGTGGGCTGAATCCATAATTTGTTTTTCCGTCGTCGTCTCGAAGTTGTATTCGATGCACCTGAGCTCTTCCCTCCTCAGCAGACCTTTGCAGGCCGTGATGTAGTCCCTCAGAGAATTGGCGCTCCACGACTCGCCGAATTCCGAAAAATAGGCCCGTGACTCTCGCAAGAAGATGGGCTCGAATTGCCTGATGTACACACCCAAAACATACAACATGCGGATCGTCTCCTTCAACATGGCCCCATCCAACCGGTTGTCCGCACGGCGATCATGGTCAACCATCAGGCACACGCCGGCAAGAAGCCTCTCCCCGAGCGGAAGCGCGGCTCCGGGCGGCGGCGGCCGCTGTTGTGTAAACAGCATCCGCCGAAAGAAAGAGATGGCCATGTCATTGATTGACAAAAGCGATTCCCTGAGCAGATAGGTCCTGTCGAGGAAGCTGAGGATCGATCGAATGGTAATGGCCTGCGCGTTCCATATCTTCCATTCCTCTCTCACTCTGCGTAGCACATCCATGTTCGACTCCCTGCCAGTCTCGATCCTGGGCAACACCACGTTTTGCAAGTGCGACTCTATCCGTTCCCTCAGCAAGCGGTAAATCGTGGCAGCATTGCCCTTCCGACAGGTATCTTCCACGCCCCGATACAGACGTTCCAGCGGGACGGCCGGTCTCCTGCCGGCAAAGATTGCTTCCAAGGCCTCCCCGAGCTCTCTTTCCGTCCGGGCGTAGTAATCCCTCAGCTGAAGCTCGCGATCGACTGGTGACCTGAGGTTCTTGATGACCAGCTTCTTTGCTCCAACATGCGGCTGGAAGGCAGAAGGCGACCCGGTCAAGTCGACCGTCTCGGGCAGCTTGCTTCTCGCCCGGACTGAGGCCATGGCCAGCGCGTCGGCGGCAAACCGAGCACGTTTGCCGCTAGCAGAGGAAGATGGTGGGCTCGAGGGACGACGTCGTCGGCGAGGGGACGAGGAGGAGCTCGCACCGAGCGCCTCGTGCTGCATGGATTGGAGCGGCAGCGATGTGCAGCGGTTTGGGAACAGGCAATGACCGAGAGTGTTGTATGACGTCGAATAAAGGCATTCGAATAGCGCCGACGGTGAATACTGTTCTCGTTTTTCGGAAGGAACCGCGTCGACTTGACCTCTAGAATTGTCAATATAAAACGTACCAAGATCCAAACTTGTGCCAAGCAACGAACAGGCCGATAGTGCATCGAAACAAACGAGATGCTGACGTCGGGTGGGAGACAGGAAGTGGTTAAGTGGGTGGGGTTAAGAGCTCAAGTTTAGATCGAAGTTCAGGTGGAGACGGAGATAGGAATCGCCTCGTGGTAGTATCTCCACCACATCAACACATGCATGTAGGTACTACTAGGTATGCATGTAGTATGTACCTTTTTTTTTTCTCTTTTTTTCTCTTTTTTCATCTTTATAAAATCGTATCCTGTTCGAACTTATCAACATGCACACTTGATTCTGTGAAGCATAAGTCCGACATCGTCATGTCCGCGTCCGTCATTCACCCGCTGGTGCTTCCTTCTGCGGCTTCGGTGCTTGGCGTGATAAGCTCTTCGCCACCCACGCCGACCGACCATCACGTTCAATCCGCACCTATTTTTAGGCACCTATGCATACGCAGCCCATCCTAGACAATAGAAAAGAAAAGAGGGGAAAGAGGGAAAGACAAAAAAAGGTCAGCTTGACTCGAAGATAGACGAGAACGAGAGAAGGATAGGAAGGGCGCCGTCAATCAATCAATCGTCTTACCAGAATAGAGCACAGACAGGTTTCGTTCATCCGTCGCCACATTGATCAAATCATTCACAGTTGCCGTAACGCTCAGAGTCTTTGACAGCTTCTTGCGAACGACCTCCAAGGCGCGGTCCGCCTCTGAAGGCTCGTTCGCCTTCTTCCTCGCCTTCTTCGTTGCTGCAGCCTCGCTCGGATCGGGCTCGTGCCCGCCGCCAGCACCGCTGCCCTCATCGCGTGCCTTTTGCAGCTTGGCCAGCCGCAGAGGTGAGATGGACCAAGTGTACAGGGGATCGTATCGCAGCACGTCCAGAATGGTCATGATGGAGTACTGCTCCTCGCGCAGCGCGTCCAGGCTGAACTCACAACAGCGTCGGAAGACCCCTTCCGTCTTGGTGATTCCCATGCCGTCGACAATGTCTCGGGTCAACCGAAACGGCACCATTTCCGGGACAGGGAGAATGCGACCGGCTTCAAACGCCACGCCGAGGTCGATGTGCACGGCTTCGCCCGTCTTGGTGTCGAGCAGAATGTTGTGCCCGTGTCGGTCGCCGAGGCCGAGCACATGCCCGAGCATCGAAATCACCGCCGTGCTTCTCGTGTAGGCCAGCCGACGGACGAACCACTCGTCCGGGTCGACAAAGTGCTCCATGAAGAAGTACCGCATGACGGGGTGGAAGCGATCCGTCACTCTCCTGTACGTGCCCAGACGCGTCTCTGCCGTCCTGTTCTGCACATTGAAGATTTCCTTGCGGCATTGAGAGCCCTTCAGATCCCTCGGGTAATACCTCTCGTGCGCGGGCATCAGGAACTCGTGCAGAGGGATGGTGTCCGGCACGAATTCAATCAACCCAGAGGACGCTGTTAGGGGCAGGACTTTGTAGGTTCGGATGCCGAGGTTTCGCTGCTGCGCGCTCCTGTGCAGCTTGAGCAGCGACGACACGGCGGCAAACACTTGCTCCATGATCGCGTCCTGGCGCAGGTCGTCATGTCCACCCTTGACCAGTTGCCTGTACTTGACACCGTTGCTTCCCACTGCCGTGATGATCTTCGGCGCGCTGACACCCGAGGCGATGGTCATGACGGGGTCCAGCTTGATCATCTTGGGTATCTTGGAGTAGTCCCTTGTCGCTGACACCTCCATCTGCAGCGTGGGCGGTGGAATGCTGTACCGTGCCAGACAGCTGACCAGGTGCTGGCCAGCACTCGAGTCTTTGAGGGCAACCTTGGCCCCTGCCTTGTACTTGGTCGGATCCCTGTCCACCGCGAGGCCATGGTAGTACTTGCTCGTCTTGTCGATGGACAACCAGATGTCTGCTACAGCCTTGGTTGCCGCGAGCCGTTGAGCAACCTTCTCGGTTGCCCTGACTCGTTGGACGGCGACGTCATCCTTTGGCTGAGCCTTGGCCTTGGTGCCCGACCAGATCTGATACATGCCGTGGTACGGATGATCAACGCAGATGCTGTAGACCAATTGAGAAAGCAAGGTCTGAAAAGTACCCTCCTGGCTCTGGAGGCGGGACGTGAGTTGATTCACCAGTGTCGCGAATTTCCTCGTGGGAACGAGCGGGAGGTGCTTCGTGATGGCCTTGTTCGTCGCCTCCTCCGCCGACCGTTCCAGCCACAATGCCGTGAATCGCAAAGCATCATTATCGAACTCGTCCGACGACGTGAGCGACAGCAGGTAATTTTCCAAGCTGAGTTGGACGAACTCGCTGCGAGTCTGCTCGACTCTTTTCAGTTCCTTCTCGTCCAGCTCCAGCCACTGCTTCTCCTTTGAAAGAACATGAGCGATTCGCGTCTTGAGTTGCGTCTCGTGAGTGGATTCGACGAGGGTTTTGAGATCTTGGACCTCAATATTCTTGGCACTTCTCAGTCTCTGTAACCTGGCCAGATCCTCCAGCCCGTTCGGGTCCTGGAGCTGTTCATCACAAAAAGTCGCAAACTGGTGGTAGACGGAGCCCGCCTCGCGGTTGTCTTCCCGCCTCAACTCCTTCAATGCCGGGCCGAGATATGTCCTCTGGATGTCGTGTGGTGTTTCCAACCGGGCGAGAGATACCTTTTGCCCAATCTTTGCGAGCAGCTCCGAGCGTGTGACCCGGATGCTCTGCTTCGACAGCGAAGAGTTCTTGTCAATCGCTTGCAACATGCGAATGGATGGCACCATCTCTCCATGGTCCCAGAGCGAATTTGCCACTTCCATCTTGATGGCAGCATCCACATGCAGGCTGAGATCTTCACACAAGGGAATCATTTCGGTGAGCGCTGTGGCGACGTTGAGAGATTCTTGAGTCGCCTGATGGTGACGGTAGATCCCCGAGGCCAGAATCATGGACTCGACCTGCACTTTTCGCAAGGTAGCCAGCGAAACGTCAGTCTCCTTCCAGAGGTTTGCGCGTTGACAAAGCATGCTTAAAGAGGTTGCTCGGCACGACAAGATTTGTCCAACGTCCCCGTACCTGCCCCGAGATATCATAAGCTTCTGGTCGTCGGATGCATATTGCTGGGTATGGAGGTAATCACGACTCACGTCCCACTTTGCATCCATTCCGACCGCGCTTGGAACTTGTCCAAGACACATCTCACCTCGGATGGCTCAGCAACGTTGAGCAGGTCATCCAACTCCGTGAGGGCTGCCAGTGCCGTCAAGCGAGTGCGGATCGCCGTGGCGTTTAGACTGCTGTTGGCAATGCTCCTCATGATCCCGCTGAGACCATCGTATATAGCCGTCCGAACCGTTGACAAGTCGGCCGTATTGTGAAGACTTTGGTATGCCTGGTACAGGAGAACAGCATGGTGGCAACAATTGATCGGAGCTGGCAGATTCCACTTCTCCAGTCGCCTGGCAGTGCTGAATGTACTTTCCATAGAAATATTGCTTGCGTCAGAGACTTCCTGCGTATGGAGGACTGAGTGAGCCAATCCGGAGAGCCCCAACGTGCCGAGCGCCTTCACAAGAGCCTGGCCATCGGCCTCGGCTGCTTCCTTGCGCTGCAGTACGATGTTGCTGTCAAAGCGTGCTCCTCGAAATGCTAAGCTCTTTGACCCTTCGTTCTCGTACTCTACGCGTGCAAGGACCCTAGACAGGCTGGCATCCTCTGGAAGGCCGTAATAGGTGTCAGGATCGTCAATATTTTCAAAAATAGTCAGCAAAGTGTCGTTCATGTCTTGATCTCGATACTCTGATGACCTCCTGGAAGAACGGGAAACGTCGGAAGATGCCAGCTCTGCAAAGAGCAACGCGGTCTTGTACATGCCACATCGCGAAGCACTTCGAGATGCCGTGGCATGGTCGATATCCAGCCAATACAATCGGTCGGCGATGGAAGATTCCCTGGGATACTCCTGAGTTCGTAGGTACAAGATGCTGTTGATCAACAACTTCAGGTTCTCTGCTGCTTCCATCATGTCGCATTGCATCCATGCCTTGATTGCTGAAGACAATTGCTTCTTCATCCGTTCCTGCTGTTGGTCCATTTGGCAAACCAGGACTAGGTGGACAATGTAAGGGAATGCTCTCTCAGCAAATCCTGGAACATCTGCCAAGATTGACGGCAAAACGGACAGGAGTATAGAATTTGATCCGGCAGATGCCAAGTAAGTGCTGAGCCCTGTCAGCCAGCCGGGAGAGTGGATGGGCGAGTCCCATGCAAACTGCTCGACCTCGCATTTCCTTCCTGGCATTGTCCCAGACGGAGCGGGAAATAGGAATTGACCGCACCTCGAGGCTTGGAAGAGACTTTCAGACAAGCTTCTCTGGCAAGCTACGAGGACTTGTTCGTCCTCAAGCTCAATTGCTCGTGAGACGGCGGTCCGCAGTGCACTCTCGGCGAGGCCGGCAATCGCCGAGTCCTGATCCGCGGTCAGGTCCTGCAGCAAGTACAGCAGCCCCATCTCTGAAGTGTCTGGTCCTGCAGAGTTTTCGCCGTGAAGTGCCTGGTGAGACTCCTTGAGAAACCCATCTGGAATGTCACCGGAGGCGGCAAATGATCGGCCAATGACGCGACCAGCCCAGGAAAGGTAGTTTTTGCTTAAATTATGGGCTTCGCAGCTCTTCCAAACCCGCGACGCCTGGGCTTTTGCTGCCTCGTCCGTCTCAATGATGTCCTCCGACATGAGCTCGGGAATGGAGAAGTCACCTCCGAGCAACTTCAAGGCAAGTTCCCTAGAAGACGCGTTCAGTAGCCGCTTGCCTGAGGCCCCATCGCTCAGGATATCGAGAAGTAGTTTGCTCTCAGCTGTGCCCTGCTGAGCATTTCCTGATGATCTTATCTGAGCTGCAGACTGAGTGATTGACTGGAACAACGCGGCCTGCGCCTCATTCTGGAACGATGGCGACGAATAATCTGAGAGATATTTGCTGAACCACTGGTGAAACTTTTGCGCTTTTGTCATTGTTGCGTTGAACTGGCTCTCATGGGTTGTGCTGGACTGACTCGATTCGAGAAAAACGCGAAGAGATGCTAGCGTTGACAAGGCGTAACCCGCAAGGAAAGCTGGATTCTGCGACAAGTACTTTGCGCCGCCAGATAGCAAGTACTGAGTTACCCCCAGAGCATCATCTGCGCATTCCGGATCAATCATGAAGCTGCGGATGGAATTCAGGAGCATCTCGACACAGTACGATTCCAAGGCCACGGGCCCTGCCAGGCATACGAGCAGCCGAGACTTTCGGAGAACAGAACAAGCGTGCAGGGAGCCAAGCGCTGGATGGACCGAGTTGAAAAGCCGTCTGGCAAGAAAAAGCACCAAAGCAGGGCTCCATAAGTCCTGAAAGTCAAAGTTCGTGACCCGACAGAGTTTGAGAAGGTCGTGAATAATGACCTTTGCGCGGAACATGGGTTGCTGGTTCGGGGGCAGTTTGTTATCTGAATGCGACAACTTCCGAATCACGTCCAGATTATTTGCAGCGTACGATAGGGTCTCGTGCTTCCGCAGAACGGAATCAAGGTTGTCTTCTTGGTCGATCAGATCAAACAAAGACACAACAATATCAACGAAATTTGTATGCGTTGATTGCATATAGGCTTTGAGACCGATTGTTGCTTTGATGTGGTCCTCGCCCTTATCCTCGATTGAGTCTCTGTGGGCATCTCCATATGCCATGCTGTATGATGCAGCCGTCGCAAAGTTTTCTTGTATCAACTCGCTCTCCGTCATCTTAAGTGAGCCGGCCAGAGTCGCGCTTACCGACTTCTGGGCTCGCATCACGGCCAGCGCAATAGCCTCCGCTTGGGCTGTGCGAAGGAGGTCAGCCAGATTCTCGAAGCCAAAGATGGCAAATGGAATCTCCTCAAAGGAATCATTTTCCGTCCATGTGTAGAGCAGCTGGCGCGAGAACAGCTGGAAGAGATCCTTGGCCGACTTCAACTTGAGCATGCGAGATATATCAGCAAGACACCATTTCGCGTAATCGATGGACTCCGCGATCTTGGCCGGCGTTTCGAATATGTGATAGATACATCTACGGAGAAGGGTCGGCCAGCGGCATGCCAATTTGGACAAGGCAAACAACCTCAAAGCTATCCCAGATGCGTCATCAGGATTGGTGGGCAGAGTACCGAGGACGTCAGAAAAGATGTCATCATGAAGCGTCAGTACGAAGAGATCAAAGACATTGGCAAGCCTTTCAGCGATGAAGAACTTGACTTGCATTGGCGCCGAGCCGAGCATGTTCAGAAATGATGTGCGACAGGAATCCAGCTCAAGATCAGTGCCATACGAGGGGCTCGCCTCTAGAAGAGTCAAGAGCAAGCGGCTCATGGAGATCTGGGTGTTGGCGGAGAAAAAATTGGAGGGCAGACAGACTTTGACAAAGTAGTTGTACAAGTCACCAACACTGTCGGCCAGGTCCGTGTCGTCATGTAGCAGCCAGATTCTGTGCAGACCGTCGAGAACGTCTATGCAGGTTGTGAGCGCAACCTCGCAGCATTGATAGTCAGAAGCCGAAATGATCTTTCCAAGGCGTTGAATGATGTCAAGTGCCGTTTTAGAGTCCACAACGAGGCTTGACCGTGAGACCTCGAGCAGGAGTCCCCGGCAACATAAGAGGTCGTCATCAGACGCAGACAACAGACTCTGGATCCAGGACGCTGGGACAAGACCAATCTGATCGGCGTCGTCGTGAACCGCGCGAAACAAGTCCAGCCGCCGCCTCGTTTCCGTGTAGAAGGCCCGAGGGCTTGCTTCCAACTGAGAGTTGGATCTCGGAATGGGAGACACAGGTGACGTCGGTGTGGTCTTCCAGCTTTGCGAGTCAAATTCATCATCCAGGTCCATGAGGTCCGAGACTGGACTATCGACGTTTTCCGGCGGTCTCTGGTTCATGACCAGCGCTGCGGCGGCCATGATACGAAGCAGAGTGTAATGATGCGAGTGCAGACGCTGGATCGCTGTCGTGTCGAGACGTGGCATGCAAGGCCGCAGTACTCGGAGGGTTACGTTGGAGAAAGAAGAGGGCTCAATGGAGCGCATGGCGGCGAGAAGGGCGTCCCGTACAATGTTGATGATTCTCGATTCTGCGCTCGGAGCCGAGGAAGTATTCAGCTCAGAGAACAGAGGCACCAAGAAGCCGCCGATGACACACGCAGACAAAAGGCCTTGAAACCGATCCAACGAGATTTGACTCTTCCCTTCACCAGGCTTCCTCACCCACGTGCTGATGAGCTCGACCAAGTCGTCCAGCTTCGATGAGAGCAGCTCGAAAACCAGCCTTCTCGACGCATAGAAGCTGGTCTGATCCGACGCAGAAGCCACTTGTCCAGCAGCACGCGCAATGTGCACGGAACCTGACTCCTGGTCCTGGTTGATATCCTGACTCAGAAGCAGCAAGTATTCATTGACGGGGGCCATCTGCATCTGCGTTCTTCGCGCTTCTCCAACGGCGCCCCCTGATCCAGCTGGTATGTCACTCCATGTGATCGGCTCTGCACCACAACAAACACGAAGCAGGTTGACTACATCCAGAGGTTGAACGAGCACCGACACGGAAGATGCAAACGACGATTCACCTGTAGTCTTTAGTTAGGATGGATTCATCCATAGCGCGTCTCTGAGGACTTACCAGGGTTCCATTTGAGGAAGACCCATTTGATCATGTAGTTGGACGTGGCCTGACTTGCACCCGGCAGTCTTGCGTTGCGGATATGGAAGAGACGCAACATGAGGAGAAGCGACGTATCACAGAGCAGCCCTGGCCCGTTGACGTCCGCCGTCGTGACAATTCCATTTGCATCTTCTGACGTTGAGCCATGGGGCAGCAGCTCTCTGTCAATCATGCGATTGAGCAAGAGACATGCTGTTCTGCATGTTGCCGGCATGTTTACCGATCGCACAGCCAGATGCCACACCTGTTTCCATTGCTCCGTCCTGACTGATTTGGCGTGGACCGAGGAGATGCAGCTGACTACGTTAGCATGACAATTGGCAGAGTTGTTGGCGGAATCTTCGTACCTGGCTGTCGCAACGAGCGCCCACGATGCGTTCACAGGATCCTTGTCGGCTACAAGGACAGTCAAAATTTCCATCAAGGAATCGATGTCATTGCCCGTCATCGCATGCTCATCTACAAGAAATGGGATCAGCTGGAGCGCGGTCCGTTGTACTCCGACATCTCTCGACGTCAGCTTGAGCCTCAGACGACTCAGATGCTCTCGCACTCGTTGCTTCTTCCGCGGCTGCTCAACGCTGTCGGCAGTTTCCCAAGGAGAGCTCTCCGTGCGTCGCAAGAGAATGCACTCTATCATGGCAAGATTTTGCACAACAGCCCAATGGCTTTCCCCGTCGACGTTGTGATTCCGTACGCCAAACAAGGACAGTTGCATCGCCCCCCTTGGCAGAGATGACATATTGAAGGTGAGATCATGCAACTTCAAGCGAAATGGCTCGCTGCGTTTGGAGTATTCCTGCCACAAGGGATCTGCCAGACTTTCCAAGCCGTTCCGAACATCATCATCCCAGTGTATGGAAATACGATTTATATGGGCCCGGGTGAGATATATGGTCTTTGAAATTTCATTTCGAAGACTCTTGATCAGCTCATCCTGCGAAGCTTTTTCTGCTCGCCACCAGTAGCCCATCAATGGAAGTAGGGTTTTCACTAAGGAGAGGCCGTAGTCAATATCTTCTGCCTGAACCCGGGCAAAGATGATGTTACACACGGCAAAACACATCGTCTGCAAAGACCCCAGGCTCAGGGCTTTGATGCTCAAAACTCGAATGACCAGGTCGGTGATGAAGTGTCCGCGTCGCACAACAGGGGCGTTTGATGCCTGAACGAGGTGTTGAAGGCCTTCGATGGCGTCTCTGAGAGATTCATGATCAATTTGCGGGCCTTTCCTCTGACTTTGAGGAGAGACACGGGAGCTCAGACTTGAGCGTGATGCTGCGGTGGCGGCAATTGGAGATAATCTTGTCACGGGAAATGAGCTGGCAGTTTGTTCAGTCGGAAGAATGGAAGCTGTGACATCGAGCAGAAAATCGACGCAATGTTCCCACGAAGTAGCTCCTTGTCTGGCAAGATACTCGGCATGAGGTTGTCGAGAGAGCACTTCACACAATGCCTTTAGGTAGTCCTGCATGAGCGGCGGCGCGAAACCGCCATCTGGTCCAGGCAAGACCTGGGTGATGTGGTCTATCAAAGCTAGCAGGGTTTTCCGACCCAGCTTCGGAGCACCTCTGGCGGCCGTCAATCTGATGGCAGACGCACATTTTGTGAGTCTTGTGCCAGCAGCTTTTCGCGCATTTTCCTTTTTCTTGCCATCATAGTATACAGGCTTCTCCCGCAAGACAAGACTGAATAGCCCCTCGAATATTTGGTGATAGCCTTTGTCGCCTAGGAACGTGCTGTCAGGAGTCAATACCGAGACGCCGGCCGGCGAAGCTGACAGGAGCGAGAACGCACAGATTAACTGTCCTTGTGTGTGGATTCAGGAGATTGACGAGCTCTGCTAACAAGTCAGCTCGATGAAATTTAGCCGCTCTGGAACTTTAAGAGTTCTCCCTAGACATTTTGGTTTTCGAGCTGTGCCAGTCGTCAGGCGCACAGGCTTTAAAGTCCAGTGTGACCCTCTGTCATCTGGATGCCCTTGTTACATATCTCACCTTCAACAGCTTTATCACGGTCTTTGACGGGACCAGATTTGAGACCACCTTAAAACATTAGCCTTCGAAGAACATGAGACTCAACGAAGCAAAGGGTGGCATTACTGGCGAGGTTCATGACCGCGGACGTGTGGGAGGAGTCCATTTGGCCGAACAGCGGCCACGATGAGCCGCCCTTGTGCCGTATTTGCTTTCCTCATACCTCATGCCCTAGCAACTTCATAATTGCCACGTGCACTTGACATTTTCCATTTTGCGTTTGGTCCGTCGTGGGAAGCTCCCGTAGCTCCATGTTTGTATGCAATGTACATCCAGCAAGTTCAGGCCGCCAAATCCCACACCGCCTTCTGCTTTGTTTACTTTGACCCACCCAAGTCTGCCATATCCAGGCCCAGTCGCAGCAAGGTCTTTGGTCATCTCGGTCAGGAGCAAGAGCAGCGAGGCGAGGCGGCATCAGAGAAAACAAGATATTTTCTTGCTCTGCGACGTTTGCCTTGTGTTGGCTTGGTTTCCATCATCACATCACCGCAGTTTCCGTGTAGTTCAACATGCGATAGCACTCGAAGCCGAGATGGCAGAAATCACGGTCTTGGATGCGTTGCAAACACTTCATCGCGAATTATTAGCACTCGAAGTCGAGAACGGAGACGCGAGTGAGAGCCTGAACAACGAGCTCCTCGTGCAGGCATTTGAGAGGGAGTTGGAGAAAATATGGCACCATCCGGGCAGAAGCGACAAAAGTCGCAACACGGTCAACTCGGGTGAGCTTCAGAAGCTGAGGTGTCGCGTTGTCACTACTTTGCAGCGCATTTCTGATCCGATTATGTGCCAGGAAAATTCTCAATTGACGGCCAAGATATCGCCATCAACAAGGTTTTTCAACAAGAGGCGCTTTTGCTGTCAGACGAGCTTGACCTCGACGAAATTGAGGCTGCGAAATGTCTCTTCGAATCACAGGACGACCCTTCCGGCCTCGGCCGTTCTCTTCTAGAATGTGCAATACTTCGATTTCACCGACAACGCAAATATACACTAGACATACTTCGATGGCTGTTTGAGCTGGATAGTGCGGACAAGTATTCCGACGAGTCGACTACAGTGGAAACGGTCCAAATATTTGTGGCAACCAGAATCTTTCAACCTCGCCCTGAGAAGACGAAGCGCTATGTGCCTCAATGCATGGCCGCCATGGCAAGGATCAAGCCGTGGCTGCAAAGGCTCTCCGACAAGGTCGCTGCCGCACAGGCACTCAATCAGGCCAGACCAGGCCAGCTTTCCGAGGAGATGGAAACGGTTGAGTTTTCACGAGTGAGCTTGATCCAGCAGCACGAGCTCCTAAGTGTCATTCTTTGTCGTTTCATCGAGAAGAGGCAGGCCGAAATGTCGGATTTCATGGACTTCATTGCAATCCTCAGGAGGGCGGACAAATATGACCAACTGCTAGGTTTGTGTGCTGTGTCCAATGCTGCCTGGATTTAGTTGCCTCCATCACTAACCGACCAAAGCGCATCTGGTCCTCGTCATGGGTGCCTACATATCCTTTTTTGGCTCAGAAGATGGAGGCCACGACTTGAGTAAGATTCGAGAATTGCACGCGAGACTCTTCCTGGCAAGCGACGATTCGACCTGGCCTCTGCCCCATCTGCATGCTGCCTTCAGGGCCTGGTGGTTGGCCGAGTACAGCGGCTTTTATCTTCACGATCCACCCGAATCAGCTATTCCAGCCGGGACTGACTTGGACGAAGAGGATCGACAGAGGTCGAGACTGTTTCTTGACGCTCTAAAGGACGGCGCATTTGATTTCCTGTTATCTGTTGCCGGAGACGTCAAACCAGCAGAGTGGCACGACTCGGTCCGGGTTGGCATGCGCAATTGGTTAACGAGAAAGTCTTCTGCGCTAGCATCCGATTCTGTGCAATTTGCAGAGTGTTTCCAACTGTACCTCATGTCACAGATCGAAGTGTTTGTGGATGCATTTATATCGAACCTGCCGGATGTACTGCGAAAGCTCAGAGTGGAAGAGGACGAGCAAAGGCAGCTCAGTCAAGCACATGAGCAGGATCTAGATCTGGAACGTTTTCTGCTTCTCATCGCGTATTCCTACGAGGGCCGCGCAGACGCCGCTGCCAATTTCTGGTCAGATCCAGATAGCAATCTCGCCGGATTTATGCATTGGGCCTCACGGCGGGCCTCGACCCCTCTCGTCACGGCCTTTTGCGAGATGCTCCAAGCCATTGCCGGCGGCGATGAGTGCGCAACGGCAGCCCATGAGTTTCTCCTTGATGATGGCTACCAGTCTTCAGGGAAGATGAGACGCTCGCAGTCACTGACTTGGATTCAGATATTCAGAGAGCTCGACTTCTTCTCTGACAAGATCAGACAGAAGCCCGCGACGGCGCAGACTTCACGATATCGCACCGGGAAGCCTTCCAGCGATCCCGTTGAGACGGAGCCCGAGTCCGCCATGATGCTAGAGTGCTACCTGCGTCTCATGACAAAGCTGTCCAAGGAGAGTGAAACCGCGCGACTGTTTCTTCTCCAAAATGCCAACTACAATCTCGTCGACATGTTATACGAGCTGGCCAGCTGTCCCATCCCTCCAAGGTTGCGAGGCTGCGTCTTCTTGGCTCTGAAAGCACTCATGTCGAGGAAGACGCTGCAGGAGAGCTGCACGATGTGGACTTGTCTGGAGAGTTGGATCACTGGCGGGTATGCAGCCGGTCCTGCCGGCGCCATGCGCCAGGTGCAGCCTGCGCCACTCATTTCTACGGATCGGATTCTCGACGAGATGAGCAGCGGTTTTGAAGAACCCGACTCGTTCATCCAGTTCCTCCTTGCCCTCGTCAGACCGGCCACTGACAGCAGCTCGCTCAACGATTCCCTCCCGTTCCCTGAAAGCTTGGGGTCAAACTCGAGAAATCCAGGTATCGAGATCTACGTCGACTTTGTGATTGGCCTCGTATTTGCCAACAAAGCACAGGATTTGCAAGACAAACATCAACTCCGCGTTCTGCGACTGAGCTGCCTGGATTTCATACTTACATGCCTGCACAGCTTCAATGAAGACCTCATTCTCATCGCAAATGAGACGAGCATCGCCATTGATTCTGTCATCTCGGCAACAGATCTCGCCACCTACGTTCGAAAACATCCTTTTGCGAGGACCATGGAATGGATGTTCGACGACAAGGTCATGACGGCATTGTTCCACACCATTCACCAGGAGTCGGCAGACGTGGGCAGCGCCGCTCCAGACTCGCCACTAATTCTGGGCATCTTGCGGGCTGTTGAGGTCGTCACCAAGGCTCTTGACTCGGAGGGCACGTATCTCGACCTGGTTCGGCCGCTCGTCAAATCGCAATCGGCGCATCGACGGCAGCCTGTTGCAAATGCTGCGTACGCTTCATTCTCGGATGGGCTTGTGACCAGACTCAGTCTGGTCGTGGATCTGGGTCAATATTGCGGAATTGGACACCCCGATTTGACACTGGCTTGTCTGAAGCTTCTCGAAAAGATGTCGTCTTCCACCAGGATCACGGCAGCATGGATAGGATCCGGCGGCCAATCCCATCGTAACAAGGCCATTGTGGCGATGGAGGCCAACGGGGAACACGAGTCAATATCCCGGTCTTTGATTTCAGAGATGATGACGCCCTTGGAAAGCGGCAGAGAGGCAGAGGCGCCCAATTACTTGACCAAAACTTACATCCTTGATTTCCTACTCCAATCTCTCGACACGTCGCCCAAGGAGCCAACAATCGCCCACCTGCTGCTCGGATTCAGGTGTACCGCCAATTCCCTGACAATTGAGAATGACGGCGCGTTCGCAAACGAGACGTCGTTGTTTCATGCACTGCTTCGGATGCTTCTCGAGATTCCATCGGGAGATGCCCGAGGCATGAGGCATTGGCTGGTTGCCATCAAGTCCAAAATCATGCGTGTGCTGCGCATTCTCTGGAGCTCTCCGCTCTCCGCGTCGCTCGTCATTGGCGAGCTTCGAGTCAATGAATTCCTCTTCCACCTTGTCATCCGAGAAACTGTGATTGAACCCGATCTTCGCTGGGAAGGTCAAGACGTCGCAGCACAGCATTTTCCCATAACCGAGGGTGCCTCTGCCTTGGTTGACTTTTTGACGCTGCGGAGCTTGGCTTGGGAGTACATGGCCATGGAGCTCTGCATGGTTTCTCAAGGACGGATACCCAGCATCAAACGACGCATATTGGATGGGTTGAATGGACAGATCTCGGGAGACGGCGAAGTACCCATTTCAGCACCGACCATCTTTGATTTGTTCGACTTTCTGCTTCCCGAGGGCATCTGGGAGACGGTCCTTCCGCCCATCCAGTTCTACCGGGACCTGAACCTAACCGTCTGTCTCGAGACGGACACGCATGGGAATGCCGTGTACAACATCGGCCGCGTCACCGAAATTCTGCTGCTCAAGCGTGGAGAGTTCAGAGACCATGGTGTCGTGATTTCGGCCCAGGATGCGGCTGTGCTCGACAGGGAGGAAGCAATGATCATCGAGTATCTGACGTCGACCAACCGCCAGAAACAGATTGCAACGCAATGCGCCAAGGTCTTGAGGTCGTGGACGAGGCTGCTCCTCGTCATGATTGAGTGCAATGACTACAAGGACAGCGCGCAGACGTCATTCTCTTTGCAGGCGCTTCAGGCGGTGCTGCCGAGTCTGGAGGCGTTCGCCGCAGATCGCCCCGAGGAGGCTCTGGAGCTGGCCACGGTGGCCCGGGTGCTGCTCTCCAGGCTAGATCTGGACAGCGAAGGCATGGCGGACAAGCATCGCGGATCGATCGGGAACCTGGTGAGCGACAAGCTGCACCAGCTTTTCCTGACGTGTCTACAGGCCATCAGCAAATGGGCGGGCTCGCCGGATCTCCGATCAGTATACTACGAGATTTGCTACCGCTACCTCACGGGCTTGTGCGAGCAGGGCGCTCCGGGCCCTGCCCGCACTCAGACAGCCAAGACCATTCAAATGTACGGTGAAAGGCTGATCAATGTCATCTGCGACGACGCGTACTGTGGCGAGCCCAAGTGCCAGGCTGCCGCCTTGGTCCTCCTCAACTCGCTGATAAGTGTCGGTCGGCAGGAGAACGACAAGTACGTTGTCGAGACGCTCAACAGGCTGAACTTCATTGGCATCGTTGTCGATTCGCTTCGTAACATCATGCAGGAGTGGCAGGATGCCCACACATCAGGTGCGTTAACAGGACATGTTTCAAGTGCAACACAGCGGCTGCCAATGCTCACACTCTTTGTCACGCACGCAGGTCACACAGATCAACGGAATTTCCAGAACGCCCGTCTCGCCCTTCTGCTCCAGATAGCGCAGTCCCGCACCGGCGCCAAGTACATCCTCTACGCCAATCTCTTCCGAGCCATCGAAACGTCTGGCCTGTTCACCGCTGACCCAGAGTTGCAAGCCGATGCGCAGAATTCGAGTGCGCTGGAGCAGCACTATGATCTCCTGGCGAAGGTCGCGCGCATCATCGGTGCCGCGCTCCTCAGTCGCGGAAGCCACAACATCGTCCAGGGACGCAAGTTCCTGACCGATCATCGCATGCTGCTGACGCACACGCTGAAGAGGAGCGCCGGCATTGGTGCCGCCGGCGCCGGCAACGATTTGCTGGCAGAGAAGATTGGTGATCTTGCCGATGCCCTTATGGTGGTTGTAGCTGCAACAGGATTTCTGGAGGTAAATATCACCTTTCTGAGAACATTTGACACCGGGATGGCAGCTGGTCAGACATGTACTAAGTGAGGCGCAGTACGAAAACGAGACCGTCATGGAGTCAACAAAGCCGAATCTGGCTCTGTTTCATTAAAGTTGGGATGGGGGAAGAAATGCAAAAAAGTTCATTACGCAGCATACCACAATCATTTTGTTTATGCTCTCCTTTGTTTTTCCCGCGTCAGGTTAAAAAGGAGAGGGATGGAATTCGGCGTTGGGTCGGAGGCTGAGGTTGTGCACAGGCATAGGCTTATCACACTTAACGCCAAGTGCTTCTCCCCCCCCCCCTCTCTCTCTCTCTTTCTCTTTTGTTCTTGTGTATCATTCATGAGACCAGTGGAGGTATAAGCGTGTACATAGTTGCGACTCATAGCGAACAAAGCATGACAGCATGGATTTCAAATATCCGTGCGGGGCTTATGAGCTTGTTTAAGAAGGAAACTTTTACCATGTATGCATCAATTAACGCTTCGTCCATGTATGCAGGTAGATTGTCCTGTGAATCTCGGACAGCTACTTCCCTCGACTCGGGCTGAATTCTGTGAATCTTGGCAGCCCTAGCCTGGTAACCTTGCACACTTCAATGCATGAACCAATGCATGAACCAAAACGCCCTCAAATTTCGATAGCACCGCTATATGCCTTTGTGAGACCCATCATGAAATGTCGTCAGCCTTTCGCTTGCCCTTTCTGGTAGCAGTCATCAATTTGAGCTCGAGCGGCCAAAAGCCCTTTGTCTTGGTGTTGTAGGAGCCCCTCGATTTCATGTCGATTCTCGCCCTGCACATCGGGCACTTTCCCCTTGTGGCCTCGACATGGAGGGATGAATGTAAGCACTGCGCGCAATAGAGATGGCCTTGAAAATCCGCGCGTTAGATTTCCCGTCACGTCAACATCCCCCACAAATCCGAACTTCAGTCAGATCCACAACTTACCGCAATGTGTGACGGTGAGTGTTGATGCGTCGTCCATGCAGATGACGCATTGGAATTTGGAAATTTTGACGCGATTGTCCTCTTCTGGTCTTCTCAGGTCTTCCGGGACCTCGTTTGCTTTGGTCAAGTCTATCCTGGTCATGTCGTCACCTTCCGCGGGTTCGGACGCTTGCGAAATCAACGAGTCTGCGAATAGGTCGTCTTCGGGTACCGAGGGGAACGTCAGCAGCTCATGGATGTGATTTTCAAAGGCCGGCGTGGACACCCGTTTGATCGTCATAGATTCGTAGTCGCTTTCATTCGTGGGGGGCGGCTGCCGAGGCGTCAGCGGCTTCTTGTCGGAGAAGGAGCTGTTGGAACTTTGCGCAAGGAGCTCGTCGTCGCAGTCGTCGTTTGTTTGAAGAATGCTCTGAAAAATGCTCTGTGAAGCGCCCACGCTCGTCGGGGGATCGAGTGAAGCCCTGGATTTCGAAGACGTCGCGGATGCACGGGTCCGGTTGGCTGATGACATGCGGCGGAGGGGGGCGGCCGAGCCACCGTCGGCCGGGTGAATGGTATGTCGTGGCTGACTTCGGGTTTGGTCCGGTTTTGATGCTTCGCTGGGCGGCAGACAAGTTGGCAAGGTAGGATAGCTTGAGGGTGAGGAGAATTCGTGGTCTGCCAGAAATTGCAGGAACGTCTCGTCCTGGGCATCGAGAGCAGGGACGAGCGTTGATGATGGATCGCCGTGGTCGGCGATGCTGTCTTCGCCCCACTGCAGGGGAGGATCAACGTTGCTACTGTTCCGACGCGGAATCGGCCCTAGCCAGGTTTGCTGCGAAGTTGCCGAGGTCAAGGTCGAAGTCTGGGTCGGAGTACAGGGCCGGTTCGTCGATGCTGGCCGGGAGCCTGATCGTGTTGAGGCCAGCGTCTGCGAAGAACCGGCAGGGCGATGTCTTGCTGACGGAGATCGCGTCGCGGCAAGACACTGGGGCGGTAAAGGGGGAAGGACGAGGCTTCGTTCCGAGGAGCTGCTGGGGCTGTAGAGAAGCGATGGATTGATGCCGGGGTCTAGCGCTGTCTCCAAGGCGGGCAGAGAGGACGAGGCCATGTTGCTGCTGGGAAATGGTGCAGCTGAAGACTTTGGTTGCGTTACATGATGCTGGTGGTTTTTTGGTTATGGTGGCGGATTTTCATCGCCCGTTAATATGTGCATACTTAGTACTAGGTAGTAGGTACCTATGTAGGTACGTACTGTGGAATCATCTTTGCAGCCGCACTCCACACAAAAACAAGCCGGCGCCAAGCCAGCTGTGCCGTGCCCGGCATACATTCTGCTGTGCAATGCATACCTCCTACCTACTAGGTACCTATGTACCTTGTAGCCACAGGGGTAGTCCCTTTCCTGTTCGTGCATGACCCGTTGACTCTCGCCTAGGTAATGTGCCTGAATCGCTCTTCTCCCTCCTGGCCGGGCATTCACGCAGTATCAAATTTCTCAGTTACCCAGCAGCATCATGCATCTGGGGCGCAACATGAACCCTGTGTGATGCGTGATTGTTGCGTATGAACTCTCTTTGTCCTGCCGCTGGCCTTGTCCAGCGCGCCTCGGCAGCAAGCTTCGTGCGCACGTCTCGCCGCGATGCGCATCGTCGCTTGGCCCGGTTGGGTTCGGCGCACGTCTGTTGGCTGGCTGATCTCGCCCATGAGCGGCCCCGCGACTCTTTGATGAGTATGTCCCAGGCCCTCTCGACGCCTGCGAGTTTCTGAGGCGGTGAGATTCTGTCCACACATGCCAAGACAGAGCGCTGACTTTCCGTGGCAGTTCCGTCCAAGTCAAGATACAACGAGATTGGAGTTCAACAGCTGAGCGCCCATGTCTTCACCCAAGTGTTCCCTCATGGCTCCGATCCGCCCCCCAAAGAACTCGTCGAGCTGTCAAAGGATCACCTGCGGCGTCACGACCTTCTCGGCAAGAACACCGATCGCTCCCCTCCCATCGCTTTCGACCTACCTCGTTTGCAAGGGCGCACCCTCGATGAGCACTTCCACAAGCTCGGCGCCGACAGCGCGGAGCCATTTCTGTCAAATGCAAAACAATTCGCACGTGCTAATGTCCCACCGAGACCCAGGAAATGGGTGAGGCGCAGTGGCTGGACCAAGTACTACCCGGATGGGAAAACCGAAGCCGTAGACGTCCCCGACGAAGGCCTGCTTTGCTTCGATACGGAAGTCATGTGGAAGGAAAGCCCGTTTGCCGTCATGGCCTGTGCCTCGAGTCCTACCGCTTGGTACGCTTGGCTATCGCCATGGCTCCTGAAAGAGACCAAAAACGAACGACAGCTCATACCTCTCGGTGATCCTACGAAAGAAAGGGTCATTGTCGGGCACAATGTGGGCTACGACCGTGCTAGGGTGTTGGAAGAGTACAACATAAAACAATCGCGAAATGCCTTCATCGACACCATGTCCCTGCACGTTGCCGTGAACGGCATGTGCTCACAGCAGAGACCAACCTGGCTGAAACACAAAAAGAACCGCGAACTCCGTGAGCGGGTCGCAAGCCAAACTCCCGACCATGACCTGGCAGAGCTTCTCAGCAATCGGAGCATGCACGACGAGGAGGAGCTGTGGGTGGAGCGCTCATCTGTCAACTCGTTGCGCGATGTAGCCAAATTCCATCTCAACGTGTCCATCGACAAGACTGCGCGGGACGACTTTGGCCAACTGGATCGCGATGCTATCACGGAAAAATTGGACGAGCTGCTCGATTATTGCGCTGCTGATGTGGCCATCACGCACCGAATCTACCAGATAGTCTTCCCCAACTTCTTGGAGGTTTGTCCCCATCCCGTCAGCTTCGCCGCGCTGCGACATCTTGCCTCGGTCATTTTACCCGTCAACAAGTCGTGGGAGACGTACATCGCAAATGCCGAAGCGACTTATCACAAGCTCTCCGACGCGGTGCAAGAACGGCTCGTTGGATTGGCAGAAAAGGCCCTGCAGATTAAGGATCATCCCGACAAGTGGCAAAGCGATGCGTGGATGAAGCAGCTCGACTGGTCTGGGCAAGAGATTCGAATGGTCAAGGGAAAAGGCAAAAACGATCCGCCTCGCCCTGCGGCTCGCCAAAAGATGCCAGGTATGCCGCAATGGTACAAAGATCTGTTCGCCAAGCAGGACTCGCCCATCAACATCACCGTCCGCACCCGCATCGCTCCGCTACTCCTCAGGTTGGCTTGGGACGGTCATCCTCTGTTCTGGTCAGACAAGTATGGATGGACATTTCGGGTTCCGCGCGGCGAATCGGAAAAGTACCTCGCGAAGCAAATGGTTCGATGCGAGTTTGACCAGGCCGAGTCGAGCCTCCGGGACGACAGGGCACACGAGTACTTCAAGCTCCCCCATAAGGATGGGCCGACTGCGCGATGTGCCAACCCCATGGCCAAAGGCTATCTGCACTACTTCGAAAAGGGCACTCTCTCGTCCGAGTACCCCTACGCCAAGGAGGCCCTGGAGATGAACGCTTCGTGCTCCTACTGGATGAGCGCAAGGGACCGAATCATGTCTCAAATGGTGGTTTACAAAGAAGACTTGCCCAAGGGCATGGGGAGCAACTCTTTAAATGCGGTCAAGTCCAAGCCAAGGCGAAAGACTGACGGTTTCATCCTACCGCAAGTCATCCCAATGGGCACCATCACCCGACGCGCCGTGGAAAATACCTGGCTGACGGCGAGCAACGCGAAGAAGAATCGTGTGGGATCTGAGCTCAAGGCCATGGTCCAGGCGCCGAAGGGGTATTGCTTCGTGGGTGCCGACGTGGATTCCGAAGAGCTCTGGATTGCCAGCCTGATGGGAGATGCCACCTTTCAGCTTCACGGCGGCAACGCGATAGGCTTCATGACACTGGAAGGCACAAAGGCCGCGGGAACAGACCTGCACTCGCGCACCGCCTCCATCCTGGGCATCACGAGGAACGACGCCAAGGTTTTCAACTATGGACGCATCTACGGCGCGGGACTCAAGTTTGCCGCCACGCTGCTGCGTCAGTTCAACCCGAGCCTCTCCGAAAAGGAGACGATGGAGGTTGCATCCAGGCTCTATGCCAACACAAAGGGCGCAAAGACAACGAGGAAGGTGATCCACAACCGAGCATTCTGGCGCGGCGGCACCGAGTCGTTCGTCTTCAACAAGCTGGAGGAGTTTGCCGAACAAGAACGGCCGCGGACTCCGGTCTTGGGCGCTGGCATCACAGAGGCTCTCATGGGCCGGTTCGTGAGCAAAGGCGGCTACCTGACATCGAGGATCAACTGGGCCATTCAGTCATCGGGTGTCGACTATCTCCACCTGCTGATAGTCTCGATGGACTACCTTATCCGAAGATTCAACATTGATGCTAGACTGGCCATCACCGTCCATGACGAGATACGATATCTTGCCAAGGAAGAGGACAGGTATCGAACTGCTATGGCTCTCCAGGTGGCTAATGTATGGACGCGAGCCATGTTCGCGCAGCAAGTCGGCATCAACGACCTGCCCCAATCGTGTGCCTACTTCTCGGCTGTCGACATTGACCGCGTACTGCGCAAAGAGGTCGACATGGACTGTGTCACTCCGAGTCATCCCACTCCGATAGCCCCCGGAGAGAGCTTGGACATCAACGCGCTGCTGGACAAGGGACGGGATGCGACGCTCGACACCTCCACCGCTCCGCATCCTCGGTACGCTCCAAAGCCCGAAGCGGTTGCGTACACGTCGCGCATTCCTGTCATGAAAGCGATCCGGGATGCCTCGACGAATAACACGGCACTTATCAAGGCGCAAATCGCCGACAAGGACGAAGAGCTGCGGAGCATCGTCAAGGATTTGAAAAAGTTGGAAGTCACGGGTACGGATGAAGGCAAACGTATCAAGAAGCGATCCTTGAGCCATATTCTTCCATACCACGCACAGCCCCGACTATTCCCTGTCGGTGAGACAGTGTCTGTGTCTGAGGCCATGAGTGCAAAGTACGCTCCCTGGCCAGATGACAAGAGCAAATTTTCAATGCCCAGAGCGGCCAGTAAGAGCCAAAGAACCAGCACGAGGTTGTGAAGGAGCCACACCATATCGATCCTTTGATTCCTCTTTTGTCGGTTTTATTTTTGTTGAATTATTTCTTCCCTTTTTTTGCCCTCTCTCCTTTTCCTTCTCTTTGCTGTACAATACAACCAAGGGATCGAACAGGTCCCCCCTCCCTTTGCATTATGGTGGCGAGGTGGCTTCCCTCGGTAACCATGAAATGGACAACAGGGTACAGCTGAAAAGGGACAAGGGGGATGCTTGTAAGCGGCGTTTTTGCCCATGGGGAGCTGGAAATGCGGCTATGGCTTGCCGTGGGAAAATTGACTCACCTTGTGAGGATTCAAGGATCCAACCACTTGCGTCAACATCATGTATCATGCAGAGCCGCTGATCGCGCCGATTTCTCAAATTTTCATTCGACTACATTTCCATAAACTCACCCACTTTGTTTGAGATTGGCCCCCAGGATGGTTCCCAGATGTAGCGACGTGGAGACACGGAGACGGCTTTACCTTGATGCCAATAACATGACCAAGCCCGATGACCTGAAGGGCAAACAAAGGCAGGAAGCCATCTCGGCCTCCTTTTTTTTTCCACGAAACTTGTCACCAGACGGGCCAGAAATACCGATTTCAGGCGGGTTCTGGAATACGCTCTTTGTTCGCTAGTTCTAAATGAGCGGGGTTCTATTGGCACAGGAGACCTCGGAACGTGACCTCTTCGGTCTGTCAAGAGTCTGTCAAGTCATGAAGAGTGCTTCAGATGACGATGACGACGATGATGCTGCGAATGCCTGACTGATTCTGATTCGGCTTGGGTTGCCCGGACCCACGAGATCCGGTTCTGTCACCAAGACGTCACTATTGTAGTCTTGTCAGCGAGAGCAGCTCCACCGGCCAAAGGAGGTCATGGGGACGAGCAGCACGATTTAGGAAGAAGAGCAGTTGGCCTCCAACATGGCCGGAGTTGGATTCCGCTCATTGTGGTGATGATTGTGTTGAAGGGCTGGACGGGAGCTGTGCTCGTTTACAGGGATCATGACGTGGCATTCCAGAAAGACGCCATCGACCACCCCTTGGTCTATCCAGAGAGGAGCAGATTCAGCTTTCTGTTGTTTCCACCGCACAATAGTCATTCGGCGAGTCGGTCATCAGCTAGCTGGAAAAGGATGTCAGCAAAGGCTCCAGCCAACTTGATGGGAAAAGATTGTTCGGATTGTTATCAATTGAATGGAATGACTAGCCTGGGCCTTCCATGGTCTCGAGCTTTGCTCTCCAATCTCGCACTCGCTTAACAGAAAATGGATCGAGAAAGCCACCAACCAACCGACCGATTCCGCGCCTCGATTCAACCAATCAGCCAACCAGCCAACCAATGAACCAATGAACCAACCAACCAATTAACCAACCAACCAATTAACCAACCAACAAACCTACCTACCTGCCAACCTGCCAACCAACTTGGCCAAACACCGCCAGGCTCTCTGCTCGGAGCAGAGACCGAGAGAGAGAGAGAGAGGGAGAGGGAGAGGAGAAGGTTCCGCCGCATCTCTTCTACTCTTTTTTTCTTTTCCTTCTTTTTTCAGTCTCCCGCGTTCCCCCTGCTGCTTCGCCCCTGTACCCCTGGCTCCTGCACGCACCACCGGTTCATGTGACACGAGGTCATGTTGATTCGATGGCAGCAGCCTTATAATCGGATTATGTCCGGGCTTATGTGGAACTAATTTGTCAACCTGGCGCGCCGGCCCAATAACCAGAAAATGGGGAGGTTGTGTTGCATCGGGGAGCAACTAGTCTGGAAAAGCTGTCATACGGCTTGTGTCTTCTTCAATTCAACTGGCATCCTTGACAGCGATGAGGGAAGAAGGGCGAGGTACAGGGGTGATGGGGGAAAAGGGGCGGGGGGAGAGGAGAAAAAAGGAAAGGCGGAAAAGAGAGAAGAAAATAATAAAATAAAAAGGAAGAGAGAGAAAAAGAGTGAGAAGGATGGAAGACTGCGTTGTGTTGAACCCTGTCGGAGGAAAGTATTTGAGTAACCGAACCCTTGTATGGTGCGCTACATGATTGGACGCAGGGACCTGCCAAGATGGCCAAACCCGATCCTTAGGACGGCGAGTGAGACACCAAGAGCGAGCGAAACTCCGAAAAGGAAGACAACAAAGTAGAAGGCCTCCAGGGGTCGGTGAAGCATGGCCAAAGCAAATACATCGTCGACTTGTCTCGACGACAACGACGACGATGACGATGACGACGACGATGCTGTCCGGCGGCTGTCCTCCTTGTCCTCCTTGTACGTCTGCTTGCCCAGCTGAGGCACGTGCTTGAAGGCAAATTTGGAGGGCTTTCCCAGGCCGGCCGGGCTGTGGATGATGGCGTGGTGCAGCAGGGCGCGGGAGCGACGGACGACGAAGTCGTCGAGGGCCGGGGAGCAGCGCTGGGCGAGGGCGAGGGCTGCGACGAACCAACAGTGGCCTCGGAAGCAGGCATGGGAGATGAGGCCGGGACGGCGGAAACCGAGCGAGTCACAGAGCTGGTCCCCGTTCAGGACGCGGCTGCCGGCCTCGATGAAGCCGGCCGAGAGGTTGAGTGGCGGCAGGTCCCTGACGCACTGGACAAAGTTGTGTCCCACAATCAGAGACTTGTCTGTGACGTGCAGCTCGTGGAGGAGCATGCTCTCCATGGTGGCCTTGGCCTGAGACGTGGTGGCGAAGTAGGCGTCGGGGGTGGCGAGCAGGTAGCCGATGTAGCGGAAGAGGGCGATGTAGTCGGCCTTTTCCTGCTCGGTGGGATAGACGCCCATCTGGGGCAGCTGCAGCCACATGTGGTTGCAGCAAAACGTCGAGATGGAATGGATCGAGTCGAGCGTGTTGACCGGAGGGCCGAACCTGTCGACGTCGTAGTAGTCGGGGCGAAGCCGGGTCAGGCCCAGGATGCGCTCCCTGACCGACGAGTGCAGCAGGCGGACGCGGACCGTCGACGCGTGGCCCTCGCCCCCCGGCTGGATCGACTCGAGGCCCTTTGTGGCTTGCAGGAGAAACTGAAATGTCTCAAGGAGCCGATTGAGCAGGGCGCGTGTCGAGAAGCCCCCCGTGCGCACCAGGACCTCGGTCACGCCCGACGCCGCCGAGTTCTCCCCCACGAAGCCCTGCAGCGCGAAGCCGATCAGGTTGGCCGGCGCGAAGCGGTACAGGAACTTTTGGCCTCGCTCGATCTGCTGCCAGTCCACCCACTCGGGCACCTCGTGGACCTGCCTCCACAGCCTGCCCAGCGCCTCGTCCTCGCCGTGGTGACGCCGGAGGAGTTCAAACATGTCCGAGGGGCCGCCGCTGCCGCCGCTGCCGCCGCCGTTGCTGCTGCTGCTGGCACTGGTGTCTCTCGACGAGGAGGAGGAGGAGGAGGAGGAGGAGATTTTGGATTCTTCCTCCTTCTCCCCCTCTTCCTCTTCTTTCTTTTTCTCCTTCTCCTTTTCCTTCTCCTGCTTCATGATTCTCTGCAGGGCCTTGACTGCCTCGCTGCCCAGCTCGTCGTACCGATGGCGCAGCGGATCTGTCTCTTCCCGGCTCAGATGAAGCTCGGTCCAGCGGAAGCTGTAGTTTCCAACTGTTTGAAGTGCCATTGCTGTTGCTCGTTCCCTCTTTGTCGTCGGGATCAAAGCAGTAAGACGGAAGAAAGGAGGAAGAAGAGATGAATTATTGTTTTTTTTATTAAAAAAAAAAAGGAAAGGTATAAAAGAAGAAGAATAAGAAGAATTAGAAAGAAAGGTTCTGTCTCATTGCAACAACCTTGTCTTTCTTCCTCTTCCTCTTTTTCGTTTCTCTTTCGGCGACCTTCCTCGGCGTCCTTTATGTCTGTCCCAAGGGACTCGTTTACTTGGGGGGTCCCCGAGTGGCTGAGCCAACGAAGACGCAGCTGTACTTTACGTCCGAGCAGAAACCTTCTTCTCTCTTTTGCTTTTTCCCCCCTCCCACCCGGAAAACGACATGATCTCACGCCTGCGTCAAAATACAGTATACATGTACGGTATAGTGGTTTTCTCTCACACCCCCATGAGGTGTGTATTGAAGATTGCGCATGCCCTGGTCAAGGCGTCAGCTCCTTCGGATAAGCCTTGAGGAATCACAGAACCCCAGCGTCAGCTCTCGTCAGTTTCTCAACTCTTGGCAGCAAACGACGTTTCCTGTCCGTGTACCCGAGGTATCTCCATCTTTGACAGCCGCAGTGTGCCATGTATGATGACGACGACTTGTTCTTCCATCCCCCCCCCCCCAAAGCATCCCAGTAAGTTTATG
>JMQE01000610.1:0-40472 GCA_000731825.1 Hypocrella siamensis
GGGGGGGGGGGGGGGGGGGGAAAGAAAAAGGAGCTATGCCCAATGTACAGTGGCAGTGGCTGGCTGGCGTCTGAAGGAGTCGAATATTACCAGAGACCGATCATGAAATCTCGTGTGGAAAACCGCCCAGGTCGAAGATAAAGGAGAGGGATAAGGAGAGAAAGGGAAGAGAGAGAAAGCAAGGAAAAGAGAGAGGCCACGACCTTGAGCGTCTCGTCCTTCTCGTCTTGCTCGTCTTGCTCCCAAAACAAATGGTGGACACCATTCAGCCGCAATGACGCCACCTATTAGGGGGTGGGAGGGAGATGGGCATGCTCCGCTAGCACGATCACCTGTCTTGGATCGTCCTGTGTTCGGTAGATAGATTTGGGGGTCTCGGTGTCTCGTGGTGAAGGTTTCGGCAAAGCCATGGAATAGTACCTTGAAGAAGCACTGAGACAGCTGGGTGGCCCCCGGTTCTCGCAGTGACTCTCTTGCGACAGAGATGAGAACATGACTTAGGACTGCAACGCTAACATCGGATCATTGTGCAGAAGGTACGAGGCCCGCCTCAGGATACCAATAGTAGGTCTGAGAGAGTCCCTTCCTCTGGTTCCTCAGCTTCAAAGGCGCAGCATGTGAGACGGCCCCGCGGCAGTCGCGTCTCCTGGACCATCCCTATCATTCGCGAGACGGCAAGAGACATCACAGCGGGCTTTGTTCTTCCCATGAGACTCTTGAGCGCCACCAGTGTCGCCTTCACGCGCCGAGTAGCGCACAGTTCCTCGCATCGACAACATAGACTCCGCAGCACAGGGACACAGGATGCCAAATCGATGACCCGTTCAAGACAGGCTGGCGTATTAGTGGATGACGGAATGAGAGAGCCTCTGTCCTCTACGATACCAGGGAAGTCACATGTGATCCCCTGATTTCCGCAGCATCTGCTGTGCTTTGTTTGCTGTGTCTACTGTGTCTGCTGTGTCAGTCGTGTGAAGAAGAATGAAAGATAAACATGCCGACAAAGGTCCGGTGGTATCGTTGACGCGCAGGATTGTCGTATCTTTCGGCAACATCATGTTCCCGTCCAACAAAGCTTCCCATCACAAATGATGCTGCGTACAGTGATATGGTGTCCCCAATACTGCTCTGGCGCCGCAAGTTTTCCAGCCGACCCTGGTCATGCATTTGTCAGTGTGCTGCGTCACCCCCCATAGCCATGCTGTACGTACTGAACATACATGGGATCGCTCGAAGCAAAACACCTTCGCGCCAAAAGAGCATCGTGCGCGCTCCATCGAGAGCTCAGGCCTTCCCGGTTCTTTTCTCTCTCTCCCTCTCTCTCCCTCTCTCTCTCTCCCTCTCTCTCACGTTGCCGCATCAATTTACACAGCCCACACGTGGCAAAGGTGAGCGTCTTCGGATAGTCGGGGTTTTCAATCGGCCATCCATATTAATCAAGACATGACCTTCCACGGGAAACCGAGCATTTTGGAAAGGCATGCCAGAGCTCGGTGCAACGTTGAACCTAATCCCACTTCATGCACGCTCTCTTTGTGACAGAGCCTTCAGACCCTTTTCGTTCGTGCTTCGCATCAGAGATAGGGTGACTATTTTGTCTGATTTCGACAAGTATTCGCTCCGTTACCTCTTTGACATAGTCTGCACGAATCTAGTCATCATGTAGCTGAATGGAATCCCGGGTGACAAAGGCAGGGCGTTGGTTTGCAGAGGTAGTGATCAAGCACTTCTGGTGCGAGATGCCAGTTTCGTTTTGCTGACTCCCAACTCATTCAAGTTGCACTTGCAAATGCAAGGTGACTTGCATGTCGGCGAGTGACCAATCCAGCTTCATAGAGTGCCAGCCAATCGTATTCGTCCAAGACGTCTGCAAAACTCAGATTGCATGTCGCCGCTATTGCCGACGGTTCTCTCTGAATTTCTTCCCAGGCTTCGTGCGTCTGCAGCTGTACTAGTCACGCCCCCTGGCACCTTCGTAGAGAGATATGCGCGATGCGTATGCTATTTGCAAGGCTGACGACGGCGACGCATCCACAGCCACCTCAGCGGCCCTTCCTCTCCGGCGTCACAATCTTCTTGTGATGATGCACCGAGCGTGCTCACGTCTGTCTATGTTCGACCAGCAAATCTGCGTGGTATCCATCCCAGCTCCACTCGAAAAAAAAAAAAAAGAAAAAATCTCCGAGAATCAATCATCTGCTGATGGCATCTCAGCAAAGTATTGATCGTCAAATGGAGGTACCGTCTTTCCCAGGCAATTTTGTCGGCAGAGAAAGGCAGTGAGTGCAGTTGACAGCCTGGGCGGAGTCGGCATGGACGGATCTTCCATGGAGCTTACATGGAGCCTACGCGAAAGCCGATGAAAGCCCATGCTGCTTTGATGGTCGTTATATGGAGAGCATGGAACTCAGGCCACGAACTTACCATGCATTGCTATATCGCAAACAGCGAGAATGCATCCTGTTTTGATCGCAGGCGTTATTGTCACAAATTGATTGATTGACATGCACTTCCGACCAATAAGACAAGTGTCTCATCGAGTGCTCATTAGCCCTCCGAGGGGCCTAGGCTTCGATCCGCCTTCGACCATTTTGCCACTTCTGTTTGGCTTGGATTCTGGCGGAATTCGCGGTCGAGAGCTCTTGCGACCGTGACCTGATAGTCAAGTTCGTGGAACAAGGCATACTGGGCCTTGAAGAAAATTATAAAATACTTGCAGGGTCTGAAGCACAGTGTTGATTTAAATCCGTCGTGGCCACCCTTGGAACGCAAAGGCGGAAATAAACCTAATACCAAGGATGCAATCGTCGGGTGGCGAGTGCAAGGTCACAGGAGAATCGAGCGGGTGCTCCAAAAATCCAGAAGAGCCCGGCACATGATCCGCAGCTAATTTCGGCGGCTTCATTCAGTGAATGTGGAGCTTGCAATAAGCCGCCGGGAATGACGGGCGTACCGATTGCAAGCACGCACAGTACTTTTGTCGTTCATGAGTCGAGCGAGATGAGGGAGATGATGGCGCATCAAAGTCCGTCTGGTGGCTGTGTCTTTGAAATGCAAAACCGTGTTCGAACTCTCACTCTGGCAAATGCTGTCATGTGTCTGGCGCAAAAAATTGTGATATCAAGATTGCATCCGCATCCATCGACCAAACTTTGAGTGAGACTGTCTGTGGGTGAGAAGCGGCCGCTGAGAAGAAGAAGAAGAAGAAGAAGAGTGACGGTCCGCCGCGTGCTGTAGGTAGGGGTGTCTCTGCATGCCGTGCATCTAGCTAAATGGACGGGTGATTCGGGCAAACCAATGCAACCACTGCTCCGTGCTCCATAATCCCGACATCCCAACAAGGAAGGATAAGCAAGCATGCGGCTGACAACCCGGTTTTGGCAGGGCTTTTGGCGAAGTCTGGGGTTGAGCGATCGCATCGTTCCCGCACCTCCCTCGTCGCCCTCTTGTGTGTGTGTGTGTGTGTGTACGCCTCCGCCCTTTGTTTAAAAAAAAAAACAATTTACATGGCGTGGGAGGCTTCTCCACCCGCGCTCTCGATGAGCTGAGCCAAGTTGTCGAGAGGTCTTGTCAAGCCATGGCTGCATCTCTTGCAACCGGCTTTAGAGTGCGTCAATCTCTGCGCACATTGTCATGCGGCTAGGCTCATGAATCCATCGTGGTGTGGATTCTTGCGACGGGGTTGAGATGCAACGAGAAGTCGTATTCAGCGCACCACCAACAGGAGCGTTTTGTTTGGCGCGATGCTTCGGAACGCATGACGCAGGCACCGACTAATTGCCGGACTGTGCTCAGCTTCTAGTTCCGGCTCTTGTGAACGTCAAATACGTTGCAGTGCGTTCCAGTGCGAGCCCGTACCGAGAGCCGGCCGAATGCCATGATGAGGGATGCGCGGAAGACGTTGGTCCCTTGCCACCAGCGACGTATTCGGCTTGATGCTATGTTTTGCACTTCCGGATCAGAATGGAGCTCGTTGAACTGCATATCCATGACCTCTGAAGCAGTCAAGTTGGCTTCATGCACATCGACAAGCGCACGCTCACGCGAGAGCTGAAAATGCGCCTGCCTTCCTGCCTACCTACCTACCTACTAGGTAAGTAGGCAGGTAGGCAGGTGGGTAGGTTGGTAAGGATGGGTTCGCATCGGTTCGCATTTCGGCTCTTCGAGGTTCGAACAGAACTCAGCGGGAAAGGGAAAGGTTCATGGATGCAAGGATGGCGCCTGTCGATTCCCGCCACCAGTCCCTGTACAGCCTGGCTCGGTAGGTTGGTAGGTTGGTACCTACCTACGGACTCGGGCACTGTGCCGTACGTGCTTTGGTCAAGGCAACCGAATCTTCATGCCGCCGGCTATGGCGTCTTCTGCCTGCCAGCCATCGGACGAGCGGTGGAGCGAGACGGCGATGGTCACATTTCAGGGGCTTTGACTTGAAAATCTGCTTTGGAAAAGGTGGCGCTCGCCGGACTTCTGAACCTCTGATTGAAAATCATTTGGAAGGCTGACACCGGATTGTCGTTGATTGAAGAGGGGGGGGGGGGGGGGGGGGGGGACGGGGGACGCGCAGGCGGTCGCAGTTCATTGCCCCTGCCTGAATCGCCAAACAAATGCTCTACTGCAAACGTTGGTACATGCAACCGACTAGAGCTCTGGCCGCTCACGTCTTGAATTGCAGGGCCGTGGGCGATCATGGATCGGCACAGACAATGCTGCTCACAGACGAGGCAAGGGAGCGCAAGCCAATTCCTCCGTCTCAACACAAAACACTCCATTTCGATCGGGTGTTCGGCGAAATACTGGGAGGCGACGCTGCCTGCCCTGGGCCTGATTACTATACATGCCCTATGAATTCGACTTTGGGAGCGTGGTACGGCCAGACGGATCGCTATTTACTGGACATGGTGATCCTTTCCAACTTGATTTCGCGCTCCTCGTGTAGAAAGCTTCGTACGGTACCAATTTCGTTCCTGGCTGTTGACTGCGGACAGCACGCACCCTTCCGGCGAGAAAAGCTAGAAACCGAGACGGCCTGGCCATAATCCATTGAGGTTGTATTCCGCAGAGACCAACTTGCCATTCTGCCTACGGAGTGTATTGACGATCCATCCAACTATTCCCAGGCCCACCCAGAGCCCTGCCATTTCGCCATTTCGCCCGACCAAGACTTCTCAATCCCAGCACGCACGGCCCAGCGGGTTTTACCGAGTGCCTCAGAGAAAGCTCAGAGAGACGCCAGAGACGCCAGAGACGCCAGAGCAATCAGAAATGCCACTTCTATCCTCAGGTACAGAGACGACGCCAACTTGAGCCTTCCGGTGCTGCTGAGCCTTTCATGCATGCATGGATTGGGCCCTGTTTCTTTTCCCTCTTGCATTTGTCTCCACGTGAAAACAGCAGGACCGCAGTCTTGTCTCTAGTTCGGGTCCAATCGCGTCAAACGGCCAGCCTGCCTGGCCCGACGCAATGCAATCCTACTTGGTTCGTCTTCCATTGCGACAAGTTCGAGCTTGCAAACGAGACAATGTGTCGATACTCTGACCTGCTCCACAAGCTTGTGTCATGATGATGAAGAGGATGCGCCATAAAAATGAAGGCCAACTTGCAAAAGCCATTTTGCAACGTGCGATGCCATCGCCTCCACTTGCGGAGGCTGCGCACGGAAGGTGATCGGCAGGTCAATCAGCAGCAGTCGATATTCAAAGGTCCGATACGTTACGCCCAAATTGTTGTCTTGGGCCAGTCTTGTCCGATCTATTTCCTACCAGGAGATGGAATACATACATATATATGTACAGTATGTAAACTTTGCCTGTTGGTTGAGGGCGGTCGCCGACTGCCTTGTGCACTAGGTTAGGTACCTTAGCTGGCAGAGGAAAAAGAGGTGGAAGAGGAGCGCAGGAAATAAATGCCATGTTGCCGATGAAGCGATGCGGCGGCCTGCGTGCGCGATGAGGCTCTTGCCAAAATGCCCGTCCTCGCAATGGAAGGCGACGGATGACCACGAGCGCACGTATCATTCTTGATCCCTGCCTGCCCGGCTGTGTGAGACGCGAGGTTTCCGAGTCTACGTCAAAGTGCACTCACTAGCGGCCGCTACGCCCACGCGGCCACAAGCCCCAAGTCGAAACTTGTAAGTCGGTCTTGCTTCCCGAGCTAGTGTTCTAGTACGTATTCTCGACAGTGGCCGGTCACATTCTCAACGCATCTCGTCTGGCGTCCGACGGCAGGTGGTATTCGGAAAAGAGCGACACCAGCGGCGCCGCAAAGTCGCGGAGGCGCTTTTTTTTTCTTTTTACTTTTCTGGCCTCGGCCTCCCTGTTTTTGGGGTAGGCTGGCTGAGTCGTGGTTCTGGTTTTTCCTCTTCTCTTCTTTTAAAAATAGAAAATTAAAAGTTCAGAGAGAGAAGAAAAAAAGAGAGATCCCCGACCGACATTGGGGTGGCGTTTGTCTACACGGCCGTTTCGCCATCCACGCCAAAGCCTCGTGAGGTTTTACCTGTTTTACCTGTTTTTCTTCTCTTCCTTCCTTCCTTTCTTTTATTATCCTCTCCTTGTCTCTACTTTCTTTCTTTCTTTCTTTAGAGTAGTATAATAATGGAGCAGAGTAGCAGTAGCAAAGAACCTCGTGCCCACACGCCTCCCCCCCCTCTCTCTTGCCTCGCTCCTCCCTCTCGCTCCCCCCTTCCCTCCTTTCCGCAAGTCATCCCTCCCCAGACCGCGCCATCTCAGCCAACCACCTTCGTCATCCGTCTCCCTTGCTCCTTGGCCTCCGTCCACCCCGTCTTGCCCGTCCACCCCATTCCCCTCCCCCCCCGTTCGCCCCGTCTACAATTGCTGTTTAATCTGAAGGAGAAAAAATAACCCCATCCTTTCTTATGTCGAACTCCCGTTTCGATCCCCGTCTTGCAGCCGTTCCCCCCTCCTCCTGCAACTCCCCATCTGTCACCTCCACCGCTACCCGTCTTCTTGCTTAATACCACTACACCACTCCAACCCGCTGCCGCGACCCTCGTTCGCATCCCTCCTCCTCCATCTCCACCACCCACTCGCAACACCACCACTACTGCTCGACTACCTTTCACGGTCGCGCGCCCACTCCCGGCCACGGCCCCAGCTCTCCGTCAGTCGCTTTCTCGTACGCGGCTTTCGTGTCGACTGTTCCTCCCATCCGTCAAATCCAATAAGGCATCTGTCCACTGCGCTGTCGTCGCCGGGCGCCTCCTCTTGACAGTCCTGTCCACTCGCCGCCCGTCATCCCAGCCCGCGCTGCGCCGCGCCATTATCTTGCCGGTTTGGGACGTTGCCGGGTTGTGCGAAATCCATCCGCGAGCGAAAAGGATCAACTCGTCGAGTTGCACCCGTTGCGCCCGCAACCATAGTCGCACGCGCGCCTGTCCGCGCCAGTGGCCTGCTAAGGCAAGTTCAAACTTTATTGCAAAAATCGCCAGTTTGCCGCCTTTTCCTTTTTTTTTTCTTTCTTCCCTCTGCCTCTTTTTCCTTTTCGCCTTGCCTCTCTCCTCCCTTCCGCCCCTTCCTTTTTGCCTCTCTTGCCTCTTCGTCTCTAGTCAGCGTGCTCCGCCTCCCCGTTTGCGGGGCTCCCCCCATAAGTGGTCGAGAAAAAGTGGCCGCCTGCCTGCTGAGGCTACTATCCTGCTGCTTCGCCCAGCCGCGCGCGCGCCTGGTGCTGCCCTGTGCTGCCTTGTCCCGCATTCCACAAGCTGCCGGGACCCTCCCGCCACAGCGTGTGTCAGCGCTGTGTGCTCCGGGCCCATCTTCCGCTGGGAACTGTCCGCTGGGAACGTGTGCCGCACCCACCACTTCGTGGCCCCACGGCCACCACCACATCCACTACCGCGGCCACCACCACGTTCATCCTGCACGATTGAGGCTGCTTCGCTGCACCTTCATCCACATCGAAGCTGTTCGGTCCAACGACTCCACGACACGTCGCCATCATCGTCGCTGTCGCTGGCGCGCGCGCATTCTTCCTGCGTCGCCTGCCACTGGTCCGGCCTTCTTGGTCATGCGCCCTGGCCGACCAGACAGCCTTGGTCGTACAACCATCAACCCTGCGACCCTGCATTCTCCAGGTAAGCTCCCTTCGCCCCATCGCAAAGCTCCGATCGCGACATCTGCCCCTCAAAGCCCTGGAGGCCCAGAGCTCTCGCAGCGCGCGCGGATTACCTCTTTGGCGCTATCCGAATCTCTTCGACTGCTGTCTGCGAAACGCACCAGAGCTGGTCTCATCGGCGTCGTCTCATCAGAACCCATTCTTTTTGTCGCAGTGCTGACCATGATGATTCTTGACAGCCTTTTCCAACTCGTCGTTTCGGCGTCGGCGCCCTCATCCTGGACGACACCGTCTGCAGCGCGAAAGTGGCGGTATGTCGTTGCAGGTTCTTCGACACTTGACTACCATCTGATCGCATGCGCAAACCTCTCGTGCGCCTCTCTCAAGAAACGCCCTGGCCATCCCGGGAACCCGTGAGTTGGAATCGTGTGATGGCGTGTAGGGACCTGGATATAGGATGACGAACAATGACGAGATACGAACCTGCACCCGGATTTCCTTGGCCACTTTTTATGTCTCGATTCTGCGCGTTTCGCACACTCAAAAGGGATGAAAGCTGACAATTCGATCTTGTTTCCTAGCCGATTCTGCGTCTTACATCGGTCGAGCCGAAATCATTAAAGAGCGATGAAGCCATCTGAGGCTCCAGGACCTGCTCCCGCGCCTGGTGCTCCCCAGCAGGTAGGAGCGCCGCCGCCTCGGACTCCCCAATCCCAGAGCTCCACGTTGCCAAGCCAGACCACGCCGGCCTTTGGCTCTGGGCAGACTGGCCCCCCTCCCAAGACGACGCCAACCAAGTCCACAGTCAAGGCTCTGCCGACTGTTCGAGACCACACAACCGATCAACTCAACCAGGCTGGCGACGAATATCTCCCGAGGGAGATTGACGAATATGGGGAGGAGAAGGTGATGGGTAATGGCCAGCTTCTCGGAAACCGCACCTACCGATGTCGCACTTTCCTGGTACCAAACCGTGGTGACAAACTCTTCATGCTCGCTACGGAATGCGCAAGAGTTTTGGGCTACCGCGACTCGTACCTTTTATTCAATAAGAACAGGTCGCTGTTTAAAATCATCGCCAGCCAGGCTGAGAAAGACGATCTCGTTCAGCAGGAAATTTTGCCGTTCTCGTACCGTTCTCGGCAGATTGCCATTGTCACGGCCCGGTCTATGTTTAGACAATTCGGAAGCCGAGTGATTGAAAACGGACGTAGAGTCAGGGATGATTACTGGGAGACCAAGGCGCGCAAACAGGGCTTCACCGAAGCCGATCCGGCCGGAGAGAAGAGACCAGGCGCGGCCAAGGCGCGAGAGGCGGCCGAGGCGCAGAACAACCTGCTCATGGGTGGACCCCATCCCGAGATTGTCTACAACAACACTCCCGGACCGTATCCCGGTGCTCCGCCACAACATCTGGTGCAAGCAGGTATGATGGGGGCACCGCCAAGTGGAAACGTTTCAAGAGTGCCTGGATTAACTGTCGGGGCAGAGCTAAGCGACTCTCGCCCGAGGGATTTCAGCGGCATCATCAAGGGCGGACCTCGCCAAGAAATCACCGGCCCAGCCTACCAGGACCAGACCAGGCCTTCACCGCTCGGAGAAATCCATTCTCAGGCCCACCATGCCGCCGACTTCAACAGGTCCGTCAATCAGCAGCGCGAAATGCGCGGGGACTATTTGCAAGGCATCTGGCGTCGTCCTCACGAGCAGCCGGCGTCGTCTGCCCTGAACCCGACATCTGGATCTCCTGACGCGACCAACAACAATGCGACGACCAGGCCGTCGAGCTCGCCTCACGCGGCGGCCTCCGGTGTCGCCCCGCCGCCGGTGGTCTCGTCGCAAAGCCCTCAAATGATGATGACTGCTGCGCCGTACTCTCAGCCGATTCATGCTCAAAATACTCTTGGTAAGCATTTCTCCGCCGCCGGCGCCTCTTCTTTTTCATTGTCCTTTCCCCCCCCCCCCCCCCCCTCGCAGGCGTCGTGTCAATAGTCAGGAATGGTCAAGCTGACAAAGAGTCTCCCAGGATCTTCAGGCGGTGGTGGAAGCATGAACCAGGGAACCACCGGAAGCTACAACTATCAGCCAAATCAAGCCATGACATGGTCACAGAATGCACAACAGACTCCGCATCACAACTACGGCACCAGCTATACGACGCAATCGCAGCCACCACATCCACCTCAGTCTCCAGCCTCGCACCTGCGTCAGCCAAGCGCCGGCCAGATCCAGCCAAACATGCCCTTCCCTGGCATGGGCAGCATGCAGTATGGCGGGAGTCAGAGCATGTATCCGGCTGACCAGACACCACGGCAATACATGCCTCAGAGCACGCCCGGCGCCGGCGGACCTCAGGTTCCCCAATCCTGGTCTGGACAGCAGCACTCCCCACCACCTCAGTGGTGGACGCAACCCCAGCAGCCCCAGTAGGCCGCCTCTCTTGATGCGTTGTTGCCGCTTGACCAACGCTTCAGAGGCACGCAATACACGCGGCGCAGTCTCCCTCCCCTTTCTTACCTCTCTCTCTGTTATGGGGCTCTCTTTCTGTCTTTCCCCCCCTCTCTTTCCGTCTCTCTCTCTCTCTCTCTCTCTCTCTCTCTCTCTCTCTCGCGTTTGTTCGGACTGCCTTCTCAGCAATCCTGGATACCCAAACCCACACGCTGGATCGGGAGGCTAAGTGTATTGAAGCTTTAGGCTTTTGGAGACTGTAGCATTTATGTCGGGACAGGATAGAGGAGTCAGGCGGCTGGTTCACGTTTTCCCCATCCCTTTTGTCTCGCTCCCCTCATCTCTCATCTCTCACCCAAAGCGACTCCGGCTTGATGGTTTTTCTTTTATTCTTTCTTTCTTTGTCTTTCTTCTTCACAATGGTCTTGCACGCTTCTCTCCGCGTTTGCAGAATTGGATGGACGTCAGATCAACATTCTCCCCCTTTTCTCTGGACCAGACGCCCTTGCTTCCATGCTGGACGGTAGCTGGCAGCCCTTTTCTTACCCCCATCTTCCTTACTCAATCATTTGTTTGCTTGTTTCTGGTTATCAACTACACAAAGAAGCTGGCCGGGCATGGGCCACTCAGGATCTTCTGAAGCGGGCTTCAAGGCCCTGAGTTGAGAGTCTGAGCTTCGCCTTGGCTTGGCTTCCCATGAGCTTACTGCAGGGTGCTTCAAGACCGGACTTTACTTCTCCTTCAGACGCTGGCTTTGTGAAGGATTCCTTTCTGATGCGATTGCAGGCTCGATGGTGCTTGCAGCACACTTCGCCCATTGTATTGTTTGGATGAATGTATGACTCTTGAAAGAATACGCAGTTTTGCTACTTTCTGGCCTTTTGCCCTTCTTCTACTTCTCTTGATTACACAGAATATTTCTTATGTCTGCTGTGCGACGCTACGCGGAGTTATCTCTTTAGCCTACCGGTTTTTCTGTGTCTCTCGCGCGCGCTCTTGATTTCCCTTTGAAAACAGAGGTGGTGGTTTGCCGTTCTTGGGATTCTTGCGACTGTTCTCTCGGAGTGTAAATCCCCGACAATGATGGATTTTGATACGCCTTGTGTTTGTGTCCTTTCTTCACACTCTTCCCTTTTCCATTCCTTTTCTCCTTCCTTTTCTTCTTCTTTTTCTTGTGGAGGTTCCTGGATGTCATTCCGTCTTTGTTGGATTCTGTCGGTTCTGTCATGTGCATCAGTTGGAGCGTGGGAATGCCTGGCTAGGCGGCTGGACGTCGAGATCCTATTTGAATCTTTTCTTTGGTCATCATTCTATCATATTATCTCTCCTTGATGGACGCGCCTGCTGTTGCCGAGGAAATGGAACGCCAGGGGAATCTTGACTTGCCATGTGATCCAGACACCAAGGCGTGAGACGTGATGCTGTAGGATCCCTTCAGAGTGCAGCAGAGCACCCAGTAAATGGCAATGGCTGGCAAAGTATGTTTTCATACAGCCGGGAGCACGGGGACCATGCCGCTGCCGCAGTCATTGAGAGAGTATTGGAGCGGTCGGATTGGGGGCCTCTCCCCTCTCCCAATCAAGTAGAGGGTTGAATGAAGAAGTGAATGAATGAAACCATAAGACACAAAAGCAGTAGCTAATCGCTTTCATCGCCGCCCAAAGCCTCATCTGCGGCCTCATCTGCTTCCTCAACCGCTTCCTCACCCGTGTCGTCGTCATCACTATCTTCCTCTTCTCTTTCTTCGTCTTCGTCTTCTTCTTCTTCTACTTCGTCGTCGTCGTCGTCGTCGTCGTCCTCATCTTCCTCATCACGCACATCCACCTCGTCCTCCTCTGTAGTCTCAGCTCCTTGGTCCGCATGACCACCCTCGCGTCGCGTCGCGTCAAGCTTCTGCTTCTTCGCAGCGCGAGGCGATGCTTCTACGCCGGCCGCGGCCGCTCCACCTCCTTGTTCCCCCGAGCCCGTCGTTGTCGCGCCGGCCTCTGTAAAATCTGCCATTTCCGAGTCCTCCTCACCTGTCCCGCCTTCTGTCCTGGCGCGGACTTTTTGTCGGTAGCTGGTGCGTTTCTCCGTCTGAAGGTGCTTGAACACTTTGCACGACACCAAAAGAAAAATGGGCAGTTGATGCGATGTTAGTTCCTTCCTTTCCTTCTTTCCTTTGTTCACCATGCGCCAAGAAAGATGGGAGCATGTCGAGTTTGGGTTGGTTGGCCATTCCAGTACGCTGAAGGAAAGAAGGGGGGAAGGGAGAGAGAAAAAAAAAACGAACGTGCGAATTCCGCCTCGAGAGGCTCTTTCAAAAAAGAGAATTCAATATCCTCCAGCGCCTTGAACACGTCTGTTGGGGCTATCGTCTTTTTGCCAGCCGTGATGGTATGTTCGTTTGCACTGGCTCACCCCTCCGGGCCATTAGCATCTTTATACTTGAACAACCCTTATTTTTCTCCCCATTCTCAAAATAAGCAGCAAAAAAAAAAAAAGAAAAAAAAAAGAAAAAAGAGAAGTGACATATTCTTGTCCTGGCCACACCCAAGGGAGAAAAGTCAGGGTGGAGGGGCAAAGGCAGAAAAAAAATCTCACTGCGAAGCAAGGTAGTTGATAAACAGGGTGGCGCTTTTGCTCATGGCCAGGATGGCGTTTCCCTGAATCTGCGTGTTGGGCGGCAGCACCCCCTTAGCCAGCCTGGTGATGATGGACTTGGGCAACGTGAGGTCCTGGCCGAGAATTCCATCTTTTAGTCAGCAGGAGTAGGAAGACAAAATAGACTTGATGGGTATCGTTTGCCAGGCCGGGAGGGGAGAGACTGACTTCGATGGTGGTAGAGGTGTTGGTTTCGTCGAGAGTGTCGTCGCGCGAGGACGTGGCTTCTGATTTCCGCGGCGGCATGATGGGATTCAAAACGCGTCAGAGAGGGGGAGAGGCAGGGGTCGATTTAGTCTTTTGGTATGAAGAGGGTGTGTTGTTGCTCTCTTTTGGCTCGTGAGAGTGTTTCTTTCTTTCTGTCTTTCTTGAAATTTCCAAGAAATAAACATAAAAAATTAAACTCCCAAACAGGAAGAAAGAAAAAGAAGAGAGTGACGGAATTTGATGATGGCGCGTCGCGTGCCCCACTCCTCTTCGTCCTCGACATGGAGGCAAGCGCGTAAATGGGATTTTATTTGTCCTTATCGGAACCAAGATTTCCCTTTGGTCTGCTTGGCTAGGTAGGCACCTCAATCTCAAGTCATCTACATTAGTCACTATACCTTGCTTCATAAACGTAATCTTGGTTGGATCCGAACCGGTATCAATCATCGTGACGTGGACCCTGATTCGGCGACACTCAAACTCCACGACGAATTGCGTCCCACGTATGGGCTGGCTCCTTCAGTAGTGGCATCGTAGGTGAAGACTCCGATACAGCGACACTGCCAAGGCTCCCAGGACACGGTGCACCAGGATGGATTGCACATCAAGATATCCGATTCTAATCGTCCGATACTGCGCGCAAACACACACTTGTTTTGCCAGCGTCCGTCGATCTCAAAATCGTATCAATAATGAACATCATTCGCGTGCCCCGTCATCGTCAAGTACAGCCCATGGGTATATCCTTTCTCCGTCCCTAGCATCGAATGACATCCCAAATCAATGGGGTAGGAAAAAAAAGAAAGAGTCCAGGATCATGGTTCTGTAGGTACATGCCAGAATCGGTACATATGGTCCATCATCTGGTCGTCGTCGAGTTTGGAAAAATGGCCAGCCCTGTTTTGTTCGTCCGAATGCCTTCCCCGCGGGAAACTCAATTTTCCGCTGTCCCAGCCCTGGACCCTAACAGGGTCTTGCATCGCGATCGACTCTGCCGAATGCATTCCAGCTCCTTTCCCTGTTGGGGAGAGTCTCCGCGTCGCCTGTTTCATACTTTTCATCCGCATCTCAATCAAGGTTCGTGTGCTCTGGCCCAGCAGAACTCTTACATACAAAGCTCGCCACAGAGCTTGACAATTGATTGAATCCAATGTTCAAGCCACCTCACATCAGTTCGTGCCAGTTGACGAATGCAGGGCAAAAGAAACGGTTCCAAGATATATGAATAAGAGGCATAAAAAAAGGAAGAAGTAAAGAAAGAAGAGTGGAAGGGAAAGCAAGAAAGGAAAGGGTGCGAGAGACAAGGGAGAGATAGAGAGAAGGACAAAAGGTTGTTGCCGACGTCTCATCTTCGTTCAGCCAATAGCCCGGCCAATGTCTGAGTCGTCAATCAGTGTCCGGGGCGAAAGGCCGCCGACAGAAATCTCGTCAGAGCTTGACGCGCGGAAAGGATTGAACTGGGACAGGTGCGTCATGTCAAAGTCAGAGTTGGGCTCTGAGCTGCTCTGGTAAGATGATGGCAGAAATGTGTCGGCGGATCGCCGAGGAGGGAGTTGATGGTCCGCACCGTGGCCGTACCAGGGATCGTGGTGTGACGTTGTAACGCGTGAGCTCTTGGACCGGACATGTCGAGGCGACGGCGGCGACGCCTTGAACAGCCGCACCGCCGTGTGGCGCTTGCTTTGTGCAATAAAGGCATCTTCGCCTTCGACCGATTCATCCGTGAGCCCCGGCCTGGAATTTGGTGCTCGGGCTAGGACGGGGACGGGAGGCAGCTCGAAGCTGTCAGTGCTCTGATTGAGGGTTCCGTCCTCAGACATGCGCGGGTTGTGGTGTGAAGTCGTGCTCTGGTAAATGATGACGCTGGCCGGCTTCTGGATGGAACAAAGAGAGGCACTAGCCCTGTGAGTGCGCTCACTTCCCTGACTGCTCCGGAATGTCTGATGAGATGTATGCTCAGAAAACTTCTCCCTTCCACTCCGAGCCGTCTTCCATGACTGGATTTCCTCATCGTCGATTGGGGTGATGCCTCGCTTGAAGAGTCGAGCCTTGCGTCTTCGTGACCGGTAGCATAGAATGGCAGCGCCAATCATCAGCAGGGCGGAGGGAATTACGGTCGCGAGGATGATGATAAGATCATGGTTTGAAAGTCCGTCTGGCATCTTGCTTCGTGCATGAGTATTGTTGTGCAAGTTCGGTGCTGCCTTGGATTACTCCATCCGTCGAAAAGGGCGTTTTGCAGGAGAGAGGATGAAGAATCGGGGAAAAGGTTGAAACAGGGTTGAGAGAGGGTTGAGGAGGCCAAAGAATTTTGTGCTTCGATCCCAGGTTCATATATATAGTTGTGAAACGTCCTTCTTTATCAACCAACAATGACGGTCGATTGGCTATCGTTTGGCTGTCGTTTGATAGAAACGATCCGGTATCCGCCGAAATAAAGAACCAAAAAAAATAATGTCGACACGTCGGGGTCAAGCTGGCGGCAAATTCAACGACTGAAGTTTGCTATTGTTATAGGCCAAATATGATCTCATGGCCAACTGATGGTTTGGAGAAGCCAAGTTGTGGCGGAAACCTGCCGATTCTTTCCTCGGTATGTCCGGTCAGCACAGGCCGTCTGGTGGTAGTCAAGACGTTTATCGTGTGAGAATGTCTGATTCAAAAAACACAAATCACTTACGAGTCTATTACAGGTGACGGGAGATGGGATGTCAAATCTGGATACAACTCGGGGCAGGTTGGCGGTAGCACTGGCTGAGATAAATGGAGCTATAGCTTATGACCTAGCACGGACGCCCTGCGATGCCCTGCGATGCCAAGCGCGAGGCGGGCAGGATTGGAGCTGATATGGAGGGGCGGAAAGGGGGCATTGGGATGCTATATACACCAAGAGCGTGAGCGGTCTGGAAGCAAGAGGAAGCAGGAGCACGCGGAGGATGAGCAAAGACTGACTGACTGCTTTGAGCGCTACAGCTCCAGCTCCAGCTCCCGCTCCCGCTCCAGCGCCTGTTCCAGCACGAGATGTAGATCTGGGCGTATGAGGAGCTGGTAGATTCGTGAAAAGGGTGGAGGAGGGTGGAGGAGGAGGTTGGTGGGGGCAAGGGAGGCGGACAGGGGGGGTGGGCACGGCGAAAGAACATGGGTGTTGGATCAGCAGACCAGCCCTTCCCTGTCCTCCACGCCATGACCCTGGTCGTGTCTGTACGAGTTTAGATAACAGAAAAGGAAAAAAAAAGGCAGGAAAAAAGCAAAAAGCAAAGAAAGTAAGTTAAAGAGGGAGAAAGAAAAAAAAAGAAAAAAAAGAAGGCTCAACTTGTATCGCGCGAACCATCGTGTCCATCGTGTCCAGTGTCCAACGTGCCATTTTCGTGTCCAGTGTCCAACGTGCCATCTTTGCCGCATCTCATAGTCTTCGAGTCTGCAAATCTGACTCTGCTTTCTGGCTCTGGGCCGTGCTGTCCAACTGCAACCACACGTCCTACCAGAAGAAAAAGGCTTGTCCCTGGTCATTTTCTTTCGTGCTTCTAGCTTCCTCCTGGTAATATTCTTCGAGACGAATCATTGTCACTTCGGTTACATGCATTTTGCTCCGTCTGCCCTCGGAGAGAATAGGGCGCGCGACGGCCGGTCCGACAGTTAGGCTTTCGGGAAGGGCGATGCTGCCGCTGGCGCCGCCGCTGCTGCTGCCGAGAAAGATGGTGGCTGTAGTGTCCGGGTGAAGGATGAAGGTGATGTCTGATACTGTAGGTACTGCATGTGAGTATCTACATACTAGTAGGTAGCAGGTAGGTATGCAACATCACGGAGCGCTGTCCTGCCATCATTTGTCTTGATTAACAAACACAACCTGTCACAGCAGTGCTCCGACAAGATCCCTGCATCACAACATGTAGAAGCTTCGTCTGCACAGGGCCTCCTCCGCCCGCAAGCTTCATGGAGACGGGCAGATTGAACAAGGCCCAGGCTTGCTGCCCGTGGTCCAAAACCGTTGGTGATGCGAAGCGGCAGCGGGTGATGGATCCATCGAATTCGGCCTGGGCGTGAATGGGCGTGAATGGGCGTGAATGGGCGTGAATCCAGTCCCCCCATCTTGTGACGAAATTTCCCGGCCAGGGAGAAGGCAGCAGGAGCAGGATCCAGCTGCAGCAGGTACGGCGATACCACAAGTTTGCACAGCTTGATCGGGTTGCATTCTTTCTCTGCCCATGGAGCCGTGTTTCGACTGGGTGGTACAAAATTGCACAGGACCACTTCAGGGCTCATTTGGAATTTGCCGTGCCCATCCATGCTCAAGTGCCATCGTCTTCTTATTTGGGCAGTCTGGTCATGGTCCGTCCACTGCCATCCCAAGCTACCTCTAGTACATTTAAATGCGGTATCTACTGCTTACTACCTGCATACATATTATGTGTATGTATGTACATACATACATACATACATTCGTACCTCATACTAGTATCCTACATCACCGTATCTGTCCTACCTGGTGCAAGAGCGACCCGATCCGACCCGGCCTCGCCTGCCTCGCCCAGCCTCGCACGCACCTGCCAGCACTGATTGGCTCCGATGTCTGACACCTGGCACTCTGATCTGCGTCATGCAATGCCATTTTCAACCTCCATGGCGGCGTGCAGCTGCGTGGTACGCCCGTTCATCACCCGTCCATCAGCGCCCCAGCCTCCCGAGGAATCCGCCCGCTAATAGCCTCGGCACGTACGATATCCAATACCTGCGGCGGTGCAGCAGCCATACAGCAAGTCTCTCTGCCCACGTTGAAAACTGGGCAGCCAGGGACCACCATTGCCAGGACCTGCCCACAACTCAGGGGGCCCCTTTTGGACCAGCTGAGGACCACGTACTTATCGTACGCAGCTCGCGTGGTGGTATGGGGCTCCGGAGAATGCCTCCGGTACGAATATTCCCACAAGTTCCCTTCTTACGCGCCCGTTAGCCCAATGTCTTGGCCAGGAGCACAGTCATCGTGGCAGCTTTCCTATTCTTAGATCACGCGTCTCCATGAGTGGTGGTTCGCTTACATATCGATAGTCGTCGTCCTTGTGGTCTGGCAGGGGCTCCGTCAACGCTCGGCTTCCAACACAATATCGTACGATATGCGACATTCATCTTATCTCCTGCAGCTGCTGCTCGCGCGACCAAGGGCTCCTGTCAGGTTAACTTTTTCTACTTTCAATCTAATTGATCACGCACAATAGATGCTTGATTAATTTTGGGACACCAAATGACAACCTGTCCATTTCAAGTTGGCGGTCATGAAAACAGACGTCTCGCAGATCACAGATTCTCTCCAGCTGTGGCGCGCAGAGACTCGAGGTTGCCCTCGCCCTTGCATACAGACGATTGCAACGGCAGGTCTGGTCTCTCCACCCTTCGCGCCTAAGTGCTGCACGCCGAACGCATCTACCGGGATGGAGAGTCTACAATTCACAGTCGATTGGACTGAACCCGTGGCTGTCTTGCGTTGACCGACAGGGTTTCCGAAAAGATTTCCCTGTTTGTTTGATGTATGACTTGTCCAGCAGTAGGAAAGGAAGTAGGGGAGATGCTGACTAAAAAAAACATTCGCAGACACTGCAGTCAGACGCAGATATTATTACCATGATGATTATTGTCGGTCGCTGCTTTGCCATGGGAGTCTTCGGATCTCATCATCACATCAGCGTAGCTTCAAAGGTGGTTGGTTCCCTTTTCCATCTGGGGCTGGCACTTCGCAGCTTCAGCGCAGCGCTAGCGAACGCTCTCGATTGGCTGACTTGCATACATATCGAGTCATGTCAAGGTCAAGTGCTATCTCGATCGGCTCAGCCGTTTCCTTTGAAACCGGGGAACCATGGCCTGGAGTTCACCCTCACCCCGGGCCATGCCAAATCGGCATTTGAGCACCGCCTACGCAACTCGGGAGAGGGACAGGTTTCAGCAGCCGCCGATGCCATCTGCCAAGGCGCGGACGCGGAAAGAAAATTGGTTGGCCAGACCTGGAGCCCCGAATGATGAAGCTCTCGTCAGCCTTTAAGGGGGAACCGAGGGAGAGCTTCAACGAATCAAATACGTACTCTGCACCGATTGGAACGCAGTTGACTTGAGTCCTGTTGCTGCGCCACAGGGAAACTAATGATGCGATGCAGGTTCGCTCTAGTCAGTCTCAATCTAACGTGCATGGCCCCGTCGCTGGGGACCGTGGGGGTCACTGGTCAAGGATCTTCAACAGACTCGAAACACTTGGCAACATTACTTACGGCCTGGACTGCTTCTGCTCGCTCTGCTGGACAGCGACAGCGACAGCGACAGCGGTTCTCAGCAGGGACCAGCTGGGATTCCACAAGCCGTTGGCTTTTGACGTCGGGCGATGACCCGGAACTCAAGCTGTCGTAGCACAACTAAGATGCCCACCGACCCATACCCCTTGTTGCCGCAGCGAACGTACTGTGTCGTGTGCTGTCATGCACCTCGGCCGCCCGATGAAGTCTAGTCGACGCACATCTCAAGTTGCCATCGTTGCGCTTGAAGTTGATTGTCAATCATCAAGTGGAGACTGAGCCACGGGCGCCCGCGAGTCCAGCGAGGGCATGACCACCAGCCCACACGTTCACCGCCTCTTTCTAAGCCGGCGTACTCGTTGTGACGCTGCAGCGTCTTGACCAAGCTGCAAGGGATCAGGGAACTCGGCAGACTTGCCAGGCTTACCACGTGTGGACTCAGCGGCCAAGACGCAGGGCCTAGTCTTTCTTGTATCACACGCAATTCTGCCTCGTATCATCCGGATCCATCGAGACTTTGCAATCCCGTCATCATATCCTGCTTATCCTTACGCACCATCTACATGACGGGTTGCCAAATTGTGCTACGACTGTAATCGCGCCCCAGCCTTACCGAGATTAGTTTCAAACATTGACAAGGGGCAGATTCGTGGCATAGAAACAGCTTCGTGGTTGACGAGCTGCTTGCTTGACTGCGGTGAGTCTAGAAGATGGCCGATTGCCTGCCTACATGGCGCTTTACCCTTTTCTTTTCTTTTTACCTCGTTTTTTTTCGAGACTTGAATCATGAACGACATCTTCAAGTCTCTGCATGACTCGTCGGTGCTTGGAAATCCAAACACCCAAGCCGAGGTTCTCAGTTGCTTCGTTGATGATGACGCCAGCTTAAATAACAGAGCCCGGGAGCCCTGGACATGATGCTCAGAATGTAAAGCTAGTACTGACCGCCAACAATTCTTTTTTTTTTGGGGGGGTGGTGGTGTTTGGTAGACGGGGACTTGAACGCTTTGCTTTTTTGGCTCTCTGTCTCGAGCACGTTTTGCTTGGAACCTTTTTGTCCCTCTTTCGCGCTAGTCGAGCGTCGCGAGGCTTCGCACATACGACGAAAAACGACCGTCCTGTGGCGGCTTCTGCCCCTTACTGCGGACGATCATTATCGCCGCCTGATTAGTTCAACTTGCGGTAAGAAGACCGTCTGGACGCAGGAGATGCAGCCCATTACAGGTCATAAGTGTGTATACTGAAGTCGGTTTGTGCATGTCTACGCCAAAGCTGGAAGGCCAGGGCCGCAGGAAGGACGTGGACGGGATGAAGACGTCATGCCAGGTCGCAAATGCCCTCACGCGATCAATGAACCAGCTCAGCTCTCCTCGCGACGTATCCAAGTTCGAGAAGGGTTTGTCTGCATCTGGCGATGCAGATTGCACAAGCAGACACATTCATGTGCAGCCAACTGGGGCTTCTTGGACAGCTCGGACTCTTGTAGTGCCCGCGTCGCGTCGCGTCCCTAGTTCAGCTTTCCATTTCCAGCGACTTGAAGCAGGCGCCTCGTGGGCTTCGCGCCCATTTACGTGAAAGATGCATCGGCCAATACCGACGTATCCTACGGCATGACAAGGGCACTGCTCTTTCGCGTTGCGCGACTCGTTCTGAGGCTCTGACATCCGTTTGGCCCCTCTTCCTAAAGGCACCAGTGAAGGTGATTTTGATCGTCGCGTTTGCGATCGATTCTCCGGTTCATATCCATAGAAACAGAGCAGACGGGAGGAGGGTTCTTTCAGCAGCATAATGTATTCCCTGGGAGAAGACCTCCTGCAGCAACCTGAATGTACAAGAATATGATGCATAAGAATATAGTACACAGGCCATCTTCTCCTCCACCGGCACCCCATCTACACCACTGTACGTCTCTAATGCTGCGACGGGCAGCAAGAAGAGGCAAGCACACCGCCGCGGTCAGCGGTGCCTGTGTCCGTGTACAGTACAGCACAAGCACAGCCTGCGTGTTTGCCCGGGACAAGGACTCGAGAGTTTGCTGATGGAGGAGGGTCTTTGACGTCGGGGTTTCCCTCGATGTACACGTGGCAGGCTGCTTGTCGGGCTGTTGCTGCGGCTACATCTGCAGCGGCCGTCTGCAGCGACCACAGGACAGTCGTCTGCTGTTAATGACACTGATCAATGGTCTGGTCACCATGCGAAGAGCTGCGAGGTTCCCCGTTTGCTGAGAACAGATGCCTGCTCGAGTGTAGTTGGGCCAAGTAGTTTGATTGGTTGGTTGCAGTGGCGTGCCCACTTTAAGTACTTGTACTTTTTTTTTCCCTTCGTCTCCACTTGAACGACAACACACACACACACACACACACACACACACATTCACCACACACATGCGGCACAGAGGCCCGTTTTGCTTGCCAGGAAGACAAGGCAAAAACCCAGACAATACAGAATGGACTACCAAAGCCGCGCAGGCTCCAAGTTCGGAGGCGGCGGCGTGGCCTCCTTCTCGGCCACAAATGCGGACCGCCGCGAACGTCTCCGCAAGCTGGCCCTCGAAACCATCGATCTCGACAAGGACCCGTACTTTTTCAAGAACCACGTCGGCTCCTTCGAATGCCGTCTGTGCCTGACGGTCCACCAGAACGACGGCTCATACCTGGCTCACACCCAGGGTAAGAAGCACCAGACCAATCTCGCCCGCCGCGCCGCCCGCGAGCAGAGGGAGGGCAAGCAAAACATTGACCCTGCCACGGGCTTGCCGGCCAGTGTCGCCGCGAGCTTCTCGTCGTCGGCCAAGCGCAACGTCGTCAAGATTGGTCGCCCGGGCTACAAGATCACCAAGATTCGTGATCCCGTCTTTCGCCAGCAGGGCCTCTTGTTCCAGCTGCAGTATCCCGAGGCCGCGCCCGACATGATGCCCAAGTGGCAGGTTATGAACGCCTTTGCCCAGCGCGTCGAGGAGCCCGACAAGAGCTTCCAGTACCTTCTCGTCGCCGCCGAGCCCTACGAGACGGTCGGCTTCAAGATCCCTGCCAGGGAGCTCGACAAGAGGGAGGACAGGCAGTTTTGCTTCTGGGACCCCGACGCCAAGGAGTTTTGGATTCAGGTCATGTTCATGACGGAGCGTGAGGAACGCTTCAATGCCGCGCCTGGGCTCGCTGCGAGATGAACCCGAGCGAGCGCGGGCGAGTCCCGAAACATATGTGGCCGCCCATTGTCTTGGCCAAAGCCCCTTCCCCCTTTCTTCCCGTCCGCCGAATGGCGCTTTCGATGGGGATTGACCTGATTTCGGCCTCGACGAGCTAGGTCCAGCAGCTCCAGGCGTCATCTGCACGCCAAAGCACAAAGTGCTGCCCCGCGGTTCCTGAGTATGGCTGGGACGCCATGCTCCCGACACCGAGACGTCTCACCAAGTGCCGGTTTGCTGTTGGGAAAACACGTGCAGCATACGACTGAATTGTCATTACAGCATCCAACGAACGAGTGGACGGAAAGACCAGCATCATCTGTTCCTTCTTCAAGGGCTGTCCCATGAGCGTCGACTCCAGGCAAGGTATAAACATAGTTTAGATTATCATGCTGGCCATGATCTGTGTATCTCTTTCAATGGGTTCTACAGTCAACAGGATCCCGCCAGGATGCACCACCCACCCCTCTGGCCCTTGTACGGAATCTGCAATGTTGGCTGTGTTTCACAGTAAAGTCGAATCACCATCCTCTCCCTTGCTTCCTCGCGAATGCCTGTGAACGTCGCAAAAAGACAGATACAAGATACGCGTACTCAAATCACGTAAGGCAATTGTGTCTTAGATCGTTCTTGCATATCGATGCATATATGTTTGAAATGTCCACAACACTCCGACTTGCCCTCGAAAGCAGTGTCAACTCCTTCATGCTGAAAATGCTCTGTCCGCCCGTCTCTTCTCTTTTTCTTATTTTGTATGTGAGTGTGTGTGTGTGTGTGTGTGTGTGTGGTTGATAAAATGGAGTAAATATTAAATAGAACAAGACGACCGGAATCATATACTGGAAACGAGCTGTGTACATATCTGTCGCTCGGCCTATCGAAAGTTGTTATCGAATCGCTTAAAGGTGTATCCAATGAATGGTAGGCTCATTTCGGGCGATTCTTCGATCTGGCGGCCTTGCTGCAAAGCCTGAGCCTTCAAGACGCTGGCGTTATCAGTCTGATCTATCTCGTCTGTAGGGAAATATGTTGTATCAATATTGGATGACAGACGAGGCTCAAAGGGGGCCCGAATGCGGCGAAGGCTGTCAAATTCAACGCCACGAAAGAAAGGGTGGCTCTTGATCTCATGGGCACCGCCGCGCCCCAGCCGATTCTCGGTGTTGCAGACCATACTGGCAGCTGTTGTTAGTGGAAGCTGGTCGCTTGGAGAGTAGATACGTTGAAAGAAGAAGGGGGCGAGAGAGGGGGAACAAAGAACCCACCTTCGTATAAGGTTTTCGGCCTCCACACCCAAGGTTATGTCATCGGGAAAGTACAGGGTTTGTCTCCAGTTGACAATCTTGCGGTAGGTGTCATGGCTATCCTCGGCACAAAAGGGCGGCCAGCCGACCAGACACTCAAACATGATGGTACCTAGAGACCACCAGTCACAGTCAAATGAATAGCCATGTCCGGTAAAGATCTCGGGAGCGATGTAGTCTGGAGTCCCAACGGTAGAGTACGCCATGAGTCTTCTTGATCGTCTCCAGTCGTTGATCTGCGAGCGGTTGCTGACTGTAAGGTTGATTTGATCAAGGGCAACAGAGCTTCTATCACGAGGTCGATTGGATCGACCTTGAAGCAGCTGCTGGTAATAATTATTATCGTGCAAACGATGGAAGCCAGTGGAGAGGCCAAAGTCGGTCAGCTTGACGTGGCCGCCGCGATCCAGAAGAATGTTGTCAGGTTTGATGTCACTGGACGTCGGATCAGCACCGACACGTTTGTGTGATTCTTGTTAAACAGCAACAAGACAGAGAAAGAAGAGGGCCCTGAGGCTACCCACCGATGAATGAATCCGAGCTTGTGGACAGCGTCAATCGCCAGTACAATCTCTGCAATATAAAATCGTGTGATGTCTTCGGAGAAGATCTCGTACTTGATGAGCATGGTCATCAAGTCACCACCGGGCAAAAACTCCATTAGCATGTACAGAAAATAGGCATCTTGAAACGTTGTGTAGAGCTTGACGACCCAGGGGCTATCCGACTCTGCCAGGATATCACGCTCAGACCGAACATGCGCTAATTGATCTTTCTTGAACATTTCCGTTTTGATCAGGGATTTCATGGCGTAAACTTTGCCGTCGCCCTTTTTCTGCACCAGCTTGACTTCGCCAAAAGCACCTTTTCCGATAATCTTGATAGTGCTGTAGTTTTCGGGTTTGTCCTTGGTTCGTAGGAAACGCAGATATTGACCTTCCTTGCGGCCGGCTGTCGACCAGAGCTGCTCTTTCCTGGCAGAACTCTGCGATGGGTCTGCAAGCTTCTGCTCAAGCTCACTTTGCCTGGAGTTTTTTCAAAAAAAAAAAAAAAAAGGCGTCAGCATATCCAATTACAAAAAAGGGCTGAGTATGATCAGAGGTGATGGAAACGTTGCACCGTTCGAGAAAAAATGAGCGTCCTCAAGGATACGACCAGTCCTCTCGCACTGGAACTGAATGAGTAGTACCTTTGATTTCGTTCACGTGCTCGCTTGACACTGTCCTTGAAGAAGTCGGCAGCCAGCTGCGAGCACTTCTTTTGGTTACTGTTGGCATTGGAGCCGTAACGATCCGGGTTCCTCTCAGGGCGAGGCTGGAACTCGGCCACGGGAGGTGCGCTTGGGGTGGGCAATGGCGGCGCATTGGAGTAATTGGCATATCCGCCGGCTTGACTTCCAGCGGTTCTTGGGCGCTGTGACGGAGAAGGGCCTCGAGGAGCAGCACGCACAGCGCCACCGAGATTCTGGTGGGAAAATTGATGGGCTAGGCCGGTGTTGGGATCGTTGCCGGGCGTGTTGGACCTTGCCTGGTAATAGCCGTTCTGAGCGTGAGCATAATCGTTGCTGGCGGGGTAGGGAGGATAGGCAGCGGCGGGCTGCGAGTAGTAAGCCGGGGAAGCATATCCGGCGCCGTAGGCCTGGTGATGTTGTTGGGCCTGTTGATGATGCTGCGGTTGCAGGCCAGGCTGGGTTTGCGGCGGAGGGAAAACGGGCTGAGGGAAAGTCGACGGGGTTGTGGGATAGGCTCGGTCGTTGACGGGCGAGCGATCATTGCTGCCAAAGTTAAGGTGTAGTCGGTTGCCATTGGGATCCATGATGTGGGCTGATGGGTTGCAGGAGAGCCAGGCCGATACCGAGCTACGACTGTGTGGTTGAAGGGATATTGAAAGCCGGAAGGGGGGGGCCGAGTAAAAGGGGGGGGGTTGCTTGCTTGCCTGTTTGCTGCGTGGGCAATGCGCGGTAAGGCAAGGGGGGCCAATGGGGAAGGAGCGAGCCATGGCTGGCTAACTGACTAGCACATCGGCTCGGCATGTCACGCTCGGCGCTGGCTGATTCGACACGGCCTTTCATACTCTCGTCTCAATTCGAATGGTGTTACAGCTACACTAAGGGCAAGTCTTTCGAGTCTCAGTCGATTCTCGAGACGAAATCCTGCCCAGAGATCCTGAAGAATGCTTGACAACGTAGAAAGACGCCCCGACATATGTATGTATGTGTGTATGTATGTGTGTATGCAGGTTTCGGTACCCTGCAGCTGAATTTTTCCACTCCGCATTCTTATCGGCCATCAGCGGCTTATCGCTCTTTTTTTTTTTTTATCAACTTCTTCACTTCGATAGACACAAGATGTTTCGGGCGCATCATAGACGCCACCGGCCTTTGCTTTCCGACCAGCATTGATATCCCTTCCCTTGCGTCCTGTTTTGAAATCATCGAGCAGACTTAGCCGTTGCCATCATGGCAGACCCTCAATCTTCAGGGGCCTCCCCATCAGGAGCATCCGCCGCCAAGTCAAACCCAAGCCCTCGCAATCCGGCCTTGAAGATGCTCGGGCTTCCTGCTCTTCCCCGAAAGCTCCCTTCGCGAAATTGGATGATATTTTGGGCCGTTTCCGGTGCTTTTACAACCGCAATCATCTACGACAGGCGAGAAAAGAAGCGCGCGACGGCGAAATGGCGGCGGGCCGTTGAGCCTCTGTCTAGAGAGCTCATCAGCCCCGCCAACGCTCTCCCCCGAAAACTGACCGTCCATCTCGAGGCCCCGCCTGGCGACGGCCTACGCGTAGCCCAAGATCATTTCATCGAGTACGTGAAGCCTGTACTGGCAGCTTCAGGGCTGGACTGGGAATTCGTCCAGGGCAGGCAGCAGGGCGACGTCCGAGCTGCCGTGGCAGAAAAGATTCGCAGACGCAGAATGGCAGACGAGCGCCCGGGCGAGCCAATGCCTCCAACGGACGACTCAATAATCGAGAATCTGAGGAGGAAAATGGGTTTGGAAGAGTACCAGGGTATCAAGGGCGACATTGTGATTGGGCGCCACACGTGGAAGGAGTACGTGCGAGGTCTGCACGAAGGCTGGCTAGGCCCCTTGGATGCGCCGTCTCTGCCAGAATCGATACCACCGCAGACCACTGCGGAAGAGACGAGTCCAGAATCATCGGAGCCCTCACCTATCGGAAAGTCCGATGCAGAGGCTCCAGAGGACAAGAAAGAAGAAAAGCCGTCAAGGCCACCTCAGCCGCGCCCACACGTTTCCACCGACGACTACGGATCCGCTCATCTCCCCTCACACATTCCCGCCGAGTTCTCTCCTGTCAGCATGATCCCGTTTCCCCACCGTCTGGGCTTCACGCAGACATTTGTGCGTCTCGGCCGCTTCCTCAACCGCCGCCACCTCGCAGACGACATTGGTCGCGAAGTAGCCGCCGTTTGCTTCGCCGTCGCTCGGGACTGGCGCGAGGCCGATGGCCAGTACGAGCAGCAGCGTGTGCTGGAACAAGAAGAGAGAGACTGGCCCAGGAGCGTGTGGAAAGAAGAAGAGCCCGAGGCAGAGGGGAAGAGGAGCGTAGCGGCGGCGGCGGCGGCGGCGGAACCTCCCAAGGAGAGGATATGGGCATCGAACATGGTCATTGATGCCCGCATCGCCCAACGCATGCGGCGCTTCGAAATCCAGCCCCAAGATGTCCAGCGTGCCGCGGAAATTGTTGTTCCTGAGGAAGAAGTCGAGGGTTGGATCAAAGGCAGTTTCAGGAGCCTGGGGCGCTGGGCGGCTCAATCCTGGGAGAGCAAGCCCAAGGGCCCGCATGTCGGTAACGTGGACGACGAATGAGCGATCCTGTCTCGTCTCGTTCTCGCATTTCCTCCATCAGAATCTCAAGCAGGAGTGAAAAGAAGGGGCGAGACATTGTATAATGACATCCTGTACACTAAGAAGAACCTGCCGAGCGAGCCGTAATCTCGATAGCTAGAAGACGACGGCCAAAGCATGTGAAACGCCTCCTATCCACCTACTCTACATCACGATGAAAAAGAGAATGAATACCATTACCAACAACAAGGCTTTTGCTTCATGTCTCACAGACACATGTATTCAAGTATATACTCTATACATATTGACATGTGCACATAGAGAGAGGCAGGCAACCCCTTGCTCACCGTCATCACCCATCACTGTCGTCAGAGCCGTAGCTTACCAAGGCACTCTTCTTATCCGACTTGACCGGCTCCCGAGGCGCAGAGACCCTCAGCTTTTCGCCCTCGGCTTTCCTCATCGCCACGGCCTCAGTAGATTCTGGCCCGTCGTCATCGGCCGCCGCCGCCGCCGCCTTCCCCTGCTCAATCTTCCCCTTGTTGTCCTCAGTCGGAGGACCTCGTCCGTGGTCAACCGGCTTCCCTCGCTCCCTCGACCCCGGCCCATCGTCCAGGCCTTCGCTCCTCCTCCTCTTGAAGAGCCCCCTGTCTCTTGCCCTGCCTCGCCTCCTCTTCCTCCCCACGCCCCAGGCCTCCTCCTCCTCGTCGGGCATGTCCCCGTCCTCGCCGGCACCAGCATCCCCCTTTCGCTGCAGGTCCCGAAACGCCCTCAGCCCGTCCTCCGTCTCCTTCCTCACCCGCTCCTCCTCCATCCTCTTCTTAGCCACCACCTCGTCGAGAAAGTCAATCTCGTCGTCGTCCAGTGCGCGGAACTGGTTTCTGATTTTGTTCTGTTCCTCAAATGCAGCTTGTTTGGCGGCTGATGGTTTTGGAAGAGGACGCCTCATTCGAATTGTCAGTTGCGTGCTTGTTTCATCTTTGGGGGAAGGTGCCCCCAAACCAAGCTCTCTTTGCTCCAAGGTATCAAGCTCAGAATCCAATTCAAAGCGGCCTTGAACCAAACACAGCCCAAATCACACAAACTCCTTGATCAAGAGATGGAACAAATAAAGATGTAAAAAGAAAAAATATGCCAGGAAAAAAATCCCATCTCTTCTCAAATAATTAGAAGAGAAAGAAAAGGGATAGAAGGGAAGAAAAAAAAAAGAAACCGACCTTTATTCGCCTGCAAGACATCATACAAACTCCTCTCTTCCCCCGATGCAGCCTTCATCCTCTGCTCCTCCCTGTTCCTCCGATCATTCTCCAGCTCCTGCTGAACGACTTCCCACTCCACCCCCGTCGGATTCTTGCCAGTCTGGCCGCCCGCCGACGGTGGTGACAAGTGACCTCGGCCCTCGGTGGAAGAAGCGGTGCCATCGTCCCCCGCTGGTCCAATGGTACCTCCCGAGACGAACCTGGACATGACGAGTCCGGTAAATGACTAGAAAAAGAAAAAGGAAATGAAAGGTTCAAGAATTCACAGCGGCCTCGTCCTCTCTGTGCGGTGGTGTGTAGGTGATTGTAAGTTGGATGGGCAGGCAGTCGAACGCAGTTAACTATTTCATGAGGATGCGAGGATTGAACCGGCTGGACTGGACTGGACTGAGGAACGACACTCCTGGCTTCGTTCTGCCTGCTTCAGATAGTCATCTTTAATTTAAAGGCATGTTTTTTTCACTCGCCATGCCTGAAAATACCACTCAACCATTGCCCTTTTACTTTGCTAGAAACTGGCCTGCCGCAATACCCTGACACAGACAAACTCTCTCTTAGTCTGTTCATCCGACATTTATCCGACAACCACAGCAACATGAATCACCATGTTCAGAAATAGTATGGTGGCTGCAGATCAAGTACATGACAACTCAGGAGAGGGGAGGCGGGAACTGTCCATTTAGACGACACGCATATCCAACTGATCCCTCGCCAAGACTCACATTGCTGCTCAATATCAGACTTTGCTGCAATTTATTCTACGTATACAGTTGAACAGCGAGAATGATCCCTGATTTGAGACGCTGTCCAAGATTTCTAGGCCAGATGAGAACCATACAAGCGCAACGTCAGAACAAATTCACCGTATTAACGGCTCGTAATCCACCAATCAGCTTGGTCACGAATGATCCAACATGCCAAATTTCCATATGGCCGCATTCAACAGTCCAAGTCCGCCGTCTGACCGAAATTGCTCAAGAAATCATCGTCTCATATTACTTGGAATGACATTGCTCCCATGAGCCATGTTTGTTAGCCGAGCCTGCCTGTGAAACGCTTACTCGGCCAGGTAGCCCGAGCATCATGGGAAAGCCGTTCCAGTCTTTGGCGAATTGAAAAAACCGAAGAACTGTGTCCCAAAAGCGTAACAAGCATGCCGCAACGTGCCCCAGAAATCTTGTCTAACCATTGATGTCCATGAAAAACCCTTTGTCAAAAATGAAATAGTATCGCTCGATTTTTAAATTCCTTCCACTGGTTTTTTTTTCCTTCATCCCGACGCAATAGAACTATATACTGTGTTTTGAACCTTTGTTGTGACTGGTTCAATATTCCGAATGCGCCATTTGCTGCAAAAACGTCCTCAACTCGGCTAGGACCTCTTGTACTGAGATCGCCTGTTCCGGCGGCCTCAATCCCCGTAACGATTCAGCGGACTGGCGTATTCTCATAAGTCAAAGAGAAACTAAGGCCGATGAACAACTTCTTCATGGCTGGCAACTGCATCATAAGAACTCGCGCAGATCCGTAATTCTCGTGTGTGTCAAAGGCAAATGATCCCAATGATACGCGCCTTTTGCTGAAGCTCTGAAAGCGACGTATGGACGATATCAAGGCCTCTTCGAAACGTTGTTGCCGCCACGAGATGCCATCGGAGCGCAATTGCCATCGTAGTCAAATGAGGGAAGGTCGCAAAACTCCCCTAATCACCGCGCGCAATTGATGTCCAGCCCCATAAACAATGGCTGCTCATCCAAATTCCCAAACGCCAACTGTGCCAATGCATGTCATACATTAAAACGAAAATAATTGGTAGTCGCAAAGGATGCATCGAGCGCCCAGATCTGCGAAGTGCGCGTGATCATATTCGCTGAGTCCGGAAACGCATCGTGACGCTCGGAAAAATGATTTCTCTTTGAAGAAAGAAAGGGGGCAAGAGGAAGAACGAGGAAAGAAAAGATAATAATTAAATAGTAAAACATGAAAAAAAAAGAATCAAGCTTTCAAGAGAGGCAGACGAGCGCCATAGACTGATCACGTTCTTTTCGTGACTTTTTTTCTCAGTCATGCTTGCCGCTTTGGGGAAAGGAGGGGGGGAGGGGGGTATCAGCAGAACAAAAGTCGTTTCAAATGAAAGAAAAATCACGCTCAAGTTGCAGGAATTATTGAAACCCATTCTCTGCACACAACATTGGCCTAGCCAACGACAGGCTGGCCGTACGCATGAGGCGGGAAGTATTGAGTCTGGCTCAAAAATCCGCCGCAGCCGGGACAGTCATATTCGGAGACGCCATGGTCCCATGGCTCACGACCGTAGGTGTAGCTCGGCGCATGGTGAGCGCGGCGAGGCTGGTACGAAAGAGCCTGAACTGAGGCTTGAAGCTGCCGGCTTGAATGTTGTGCGGCAGCCTGGACAAGCCACTCATTGTGATGTGTATTGCTCGAGGTCGCCGACATGACATATTCAGGAGTGCCATAGCCAGAGTCCGGGGACGTAAGCGGTGCACTCCAAGGGTTTCGTGTCCATTGAGATTCCAGACGGTAGGCGTACTGCTGAGTCTTGGCCGCCTGGAGACGTTCAAACTCGGATATAGGATCTTGCGGATGAAGTGGCTGATAACTGTCTCGATGCCGTTTGGCCTCTGCGATGAAAGACCCCAATCTTTCCCTGCTGGCATGCGCCACCTGCCGTTTCTTTATTGCTTGCCAGGCTTGCCAGTGTTCGATCCAAGCTTTGTAGTCTTTGCTCAGGTCCAAATTCACAAAAAGCCCCCAGTCCATTGCCTGAACCCATTCGAATTCCAACGCGTTGAGCTCCGAAATCGGAATACCGCTGACCTCAGACCAGGACCTATTTTGAAACGTATTGTCGTCCAGGAACTTGCTTCCCAAAAGGAAAGACACGGTCAAATATCTCCAAACTTGACCCTCTGTGGTTGCCTCGCAAAGACGACCCTGGGTCTTCAGGGCATTAATCCGCTTGGCTAGGTAATTCAAACCCAGTAGGATCGTTGTGCTCGGAAGTCGGGTCGAAGTAAGAATCTGCGTGGCAAATTTATAAAATGCCAATGTAGCAACGCTTTCAGGAGTAACCAGGCGAACAGCCATATCAACGACATATTCAGCCATGATGTCGACCTCGTAATCGAGGACGGCACACACACCCCCTGGCATGATGGAGATATGGATTGAGAATCTCGTATGAGAAACGACCGAAAGGTCTCAACTCGAGTCTCTCAGCCCTTGACAGAACACAACAACGAACGACCCACGAACAATCGTGTTCTCAGCGGTCTACGGGCCGTAAAGCGGCCAAGGTGGACGCCCTTGAAGGGATTGGCGGTGCAACCCAGGAAGTATTCTGCTCTGGTTCGTCAAGCCATCTAAAGCGTATGCGGGATCGTGACGGTCTAACGATAGACGTGTGGGCGAGATGGTAGATTCAGATACCTCGAGAACGAAGATGACAAATCTGTTCCCGACAGCACTCGAACCAACTTTGGAATCAAATAGATGATGACTCGAATACAAATGCGTGCGAGAACAGGAGTGAGCGAGGCGGGGGGGGAACAGTCGTAGAGGCAGAAGCGGACGTGAGAATCCGAAGCTAAGGTCTGGGTGAATGATCAGCATTGTTCGTAATTCATTTAAATTCGCAAAGGTTGCGGTGGGCAGAAAACGGCTTCAACAATCGTGCACAAGCCATCTATGCAACTCATGAAACCGTTCGAGCAGAAACGGCCAAGACACGTATCGGGAGTCTGGCTGTCGTTCCCTGGTTCTTGTCCCTTTGCAGCTTCGTCTCAAGGCTGCCCAGATCACAGAAAGGTAGATCGGCCAAGCACGTTGCTCGAAGGAAGGATAGACAAGAAGCCGGAGAACAGAGAACAGGAAGGTGTTCAAGACGAGGTGAAAACTGCCAAGAACATGGCCAGGGTCAACATCACTCACCTTTGCTTGACGATTGTTTCCAATAGGTGGTAAATGTGTTTCCCTAGGTAATTGTTCGTGGATGAGGCGGCCGAGAGTGAACTGGCCACTAGACGCAAACTTGGGATATGCCGAGAGTAGCCTGCACAGCGAGCTCAAGTGGCCTCGAGGTCTCGGGCGAAGAAACCTGAATCCGAGAGCCAACGAACAATGAAGCTGTTCGTGGCAATGTTGTCAAAGAATCGGCGGATTCGGTCTTTCATGGAAGGAAGGAGAGGGAGATAAAGGAAAAAAGATGGCGGGAAGGGTGAGGAAGGAGAGAGAAAAAAAAAAAAGACTAGTGGAAAAGGGCTACTAGAAGGTGAGAGAACGGGGATGTGCTCCGTATGGTGGGTGTGGAAGGACCATCTGAATTACCAGGTACCTAGGCCACGTATGGGCAGTACGGCCAAGTGCTAGGAAGAAGGACTTGGTTGCGGGTCTGGCGGATGCGCTACTCCGGATGCTTGGTACCTAGGTACCGCTTGTTGTACCGTACATGCTGGCGCGGAATGGCAGCGCACCTTGTCAGCTCGGCTCCTTTTTTTTCCCACTGGGTCCCTGGCGTGGCTAGGCGTGGATAGGCGGGGATGGGTCTGTGTGTGTGTGAGTGTGTCTTGTCCTGTTTCCACTTGGATAGTCGGTCCACCGGAGCCAGAGGTGGCTCCTTCCAGTTGGACGCATTTGGCGCAAATGGGCAAGACCAGGGAAGAGGATGATGTGCTCCACTAGACCTGGCGGGACAGTGATGATGATTGGCGTGCACTGGGTGGAATGCGTAGTGGTTGGTTCAGTGTTGCAGCCTGGAAGTGGAAGGGTCGGGGGCAGACATGAATTGCGTCAGCGGACATGCCTCGCTCCTAGTCAGGTTACGGGCTCTGGGTAGTATGGCAGAATTATGCCACTGGGAGGATAGATATTTCTCGCCACTGTCCGACGCACACACGACGTGGTTGAGTGGTTGACGCAGTTGACGCACAGTTGACACAGCTGCAGCCACGCTGCAGCATGTCGCGTCAGAAGAGTCACCCAGCGCAATATTGCTTGCTGCGCCTGTCTCGTCCTGGGTTGTGCAATTTCAAGCCCTTTTAGTGTGGGAACGGCACGGCCTACCCAGCGGGCCATCGGAGTACGAGGATGCTCCACGAACTGATGCATGTTGTAAAGTCCGGCCGCTGCCTACCCATCTGTCCGTGCAAAATTTTGCAGGCAAAAGAGTACGATTTATTTGAGAAGAAAAACCAAAAAAAATTCGCCACGTCGTGTGGACGCCAACCGGGAGGAGAGAAACGTAAGCGGCTTGGCAGGCGGCCCAACAAGGCACCTACAAGGTGTCCCTACACATTTACAAGAGGGCTCGACAGAAGGACAAATCCATGAAAATTGAGGGTTCGTCGCGACACAGATGGAAAATTTTGTGCTGGTCATTGATCCAAATCTGGCATGACTCCGATCGACTCTTCTCAATGGAAAAGAAAAGTTTTTCTTCCGCACATTCTTCAGCTTTGATACCAAGACGGCCCTGCTAATGTGCAGCCCCTCTCATCGCACGACTGTATCAGGGAGCGCATGAGGAAAATCGCAAATTTCGAAACTTTGGGGGTTAAAACAGATGGCGCCCGCGCAGCTTGCGGATCACACAGGGAAGGGATGATGGGGAATGATGTGGACACCTTGACACCGCCAACGATACTGTACTTGACCCAGGAGCACTCGCGTAGACCCCCAGCACAATCGCAACCCGGCCTGTCTCAGAGAAATTCGTTATGTCAATGGAAGCATGACAGGAAAAAGGGGCGGGTCTGTGGAATCGAGAACGAGAATACGAAACGGAGCTGCTGGACCAAAAGACCCAAGTCTGCGAGTCACTCCCAGACGTCCAGAGTCAAGAATGGCATGCACGGGAATACGGAGTACCTTGGTGCTTTATTTTCGGGTCTTTTTTCATTTTCCTTTCTTTTTTCTATGAAAAAAATTATGCATTAGTGCCCCCCACAGAACCTGTAATGTATGTACATTACGTAGGGAGCTCTGACTTTGCCTCCACAGCGTCATGAGGATTCCTTCACGTGTCATGTGCACACGTACATGGTTCTGATGCATGGCTCGAATGAGTCGTGAACCCGTTCTCGTCCTTTCTGATCCGCTGCACGTCCCGCTTCCGCATGGCACGCACTGGATGATGCGTAAGGAAGAAGAAAAGAAGCAGAAGAAAGGGAGCACACATTCTTTGTGACAAGCGAATGAGGTACCTACTAGCTACATACATATATAGTAAGTACCTAGCATGTAATAGGTAGACACTCTGTCATCGAACAAGGACGTTTGTCAGATGCCGCGAGGTCACATGAGCTAGTTGATCAATAAGATGATCAATGCAGCTGGCGACAACATGAGAGAGAGAAAGAGAGAAGGGGAGAATTATTGTACGTACTGCATCCGCCTTGCCAGTCTTGGGTTGGATTCGACTGATGTGGAGAATACCAAATATCATTCGTACACGAAGCGAAGGACGCCAGGGCCCTTCCTCTTTGCCGTCTGCTCTTCCTAACGTACGTGTATGGAGACTTTCCTGGGTATCGGGTCATGCTGCGCAACTCATGTAGATTGTGAACTTGATGGCTTTGGTCCCTGTATTTTACATTTTTCTCACCGATGTGACAGACCGTTCTCCTAAATAACATCTCGACTTTTTTGTCCGGTTTCTTTTTTTTATGCGGCTGAAGCCACCTGCGGTCACCTTCGGTGACGCGTTTTTTTTTTTTTTTTTTGGAAGCGGTCAACAGAGGCAAAAGCCATGAGCGAGCATCCACTTCCTGCCCGCATCAATAGCGTGCTCCGCATCATCTTATTTAGGTATGTATGACTCCATCGTGACCCCGTCTGTCCTGATGGTCCGTTCGCAGTCAGGCTTTTTTGAGGAAGGAAAAGTCGGGCCTGCTCGCTTGCTTTCTCATGCGTGTGTCCAGCAAGCCAGGGCGAGGGACGACGATTCGTAAATCCTGTTCCGCTGCCCGTCGATCTGGACTGGAACCGGCATCTCCGTACGCCAGGGCGCCCCGTGGGCTTTTCACATGAAAGGGATTCATTCTGATGAGCGAATGTACATGCGTGTCCCGGAATCATAATGACACCTTGGCCGACCTCGCACTTGTTTTTGTTGCGACGACACAAGAGTACATCATGGGTTTGTATGCTTTTTCCCTTGTCATCCCTTGTCCTGCTCTTTTCTATAACCCAACTTCTGTTAGTGGGTGATCGCGAATAGATACTTTCAGCAAACAAGGTATATCAAGTACGTCCCAGCAATACTTCTTCTATTTTTCTTTTCTTTTAACAATTACTCTCTTGCTGTCCATTTTGCGAGCTAGTTTTGCATCCGTTGGGTGTGGCGAATAGAGGCCAAAAATTCATTCAAATTACATATACCTCACGTGATGCTCTCTTGTATCGCGTTAAGGTCGAAAAATTTTTCCTAAGAAAAAAGAAACGACTCAATTTTTGTCCAATAAGAATATCTAGTCCAAGGTAGTCATCAGCATTATATAAGCAATATGAGATTACAGCACTAGTCACTGTGAAGGTGGGGTTGCTGCACCACTTCGTGATACGTTACTGCAAGCTGTAGCTCTAATTTTTTATTCTCCCAAATGCGTTTACTGCTAGTGTCTGTACACACGCTGCGAATTCACCATGTCTAGACCACAAAAGCTGGCCATTCTTTCCGTCTATGACAAGACGGGGCTGTTGGATCTGGCCAAAGGCCTCACGAAACAAAATGTGCGCATCCTTGCATCTGGAGGCACTTCTCGTATGATTCGCGAGGCTGGCATGACTGTCGAGTATGTCTGCAACTACACATGAACCATGGCATCATGAGCCCTCCTTCTCCAACACGTGCGCAGTCTTCTGACAGCCATGAAAGGGATGTCAGCGCCATCACAAAGGCCCCCGAAATGCTAGGCGGACGTGTCAAAACCCTTCACCCAGCCGTCCACGGAGGCATCCTCGCGCGAAATCTCGAGTCGGACGAGAAGGACCTTGCCGAGCAGGGCATCGCCAAGGTTGACTTTGTCATCTGCAATCTGTACCCCTTCAAAGACACGGTTGCCAAGATAAACGTCAGCATTCCTGAGGCCGTAGAGGAGATTGACATTGGCGGCGTGACGCTCCTGCGTGCCGCGGCGAAAAACCACTCGCGCGTCACCATTCTGAGCGACCCCCAGGATTACGCCGGCTTCTTAAAAGAGCTCGAGCAGGGAGAGATCACCGAGACGAGCCGGAACCGGTACGCCCTCAAGGCTTTCGAGCACACGGCCGACTATGACGCTGCTATTTCCAGCTTCTTCCGCAAGGAATATGCCGGCAACGGCGAGCAGCACATGGCGCTGCGGTACGGTGCCAATCCCCATCAAAAGCCCGCTGCGGCCTATGCTGTGTCAGGACGACTTCCTTTCAAAGTGCTTTGCGGCTCGCCCGGCTACATCAACCTTCTCGACGCCCTGAACGCCTGGTCGCTGGTAAAGGAGCTGAAGCAAGCCCTGGGCAAGCCGGCTGCCGCCAGCTTCAAGCACGTCTCCCCTGCCGGCGCCGCCATTGGCCTCCCTCTGTCTGCCGAGGAGCGCAAGGTCTATTTCGTCAACGACATTGAGGGCATCGAGGCGTCTGCCTTGGCGCAGGCCTACGCTCGTGCCCGCGGCGCGGATCGCATGAGCAGCTTTGGCGACGTCATTGCTCTCAGCGACGTCGTAGACGTGCCCACGGCCAGTATCATCTCCAAGGAGGTCTCTGACGGTGTAATCGCGCCCGGCTATGAAGATGCCGCGTTGGAGATCCTCAAAAAGAAGAAGGGTGGCAGGTACCTCGTCCTGCAGATTGACCCTGAGTATCACCCTGCTGCGACCGAGACGCGAACCGTGTACGGCATCACACTTCAGCAGCACCGGAACGACGTCGAGATATCGCCCAAATCCTTCGATGCCATCATCACTCCTAAGGATGCCGGCACCCTACCCGAAAGCGCAGCTCGCGACCTGACAGTGGCCACCATCACGCTCAAATACACCCAGAGCAACTCCGTCTGCTACGCCGTCAACGGCCAGGTGATTGGGCTCGGGGCGGGCCAGCAGTCCCGCATCCACTGCACTCGACTTGCCGGCGACAAGGCCGACAACTGGTGGATGCGGTTCCACGAGCGCGTGCTCAATATCAAGTGGAAGAGGGGCACAAAGCGCCCTGACAAGAGCAACGCCATCGACCTGCTGGTTAGCGGCGAGCTGCCCAAGTCTGGTGCCGAGCGCGAAGCCTTTGAAGCTATATTCGACGAGGTTCCCGCTGCATTTACCGAAGGGGAGAGGGAAGACTGGATGAAGCAGCTCAAGAATGTCTGCGTTTCCAGCGACGCCTTTGTACGTTGATGCTGCCTCATCCTAACTCTTTTACCCCCGTCGGTGTTTCTTCTCTCGGACTTGGTACTGACAAGCGTCATAACAGTTTCCCTTTATCGACAACGTCTTTCGCGCATCGCGCTCAGGCGTCAACTACATGGCCGCCCCGAGCGGGAGTCAGAATGACGACGCAGTCTTTGAGACTGCCGAGAAGCTAGGCATCACCTTTGTCCAGCAGAGCGTTCGTCTCTTCCACCATTAACAAAATGCCGCCGGAGTCCCGGAGCTGGTCACGAAGTAACGCGATGTTCTCCTGTGTCGTTTCTTGGCCCTCTGGTTTCGATTATAGAAAGGGGGGGGTTTTTTTTGTTTTATTTTTTTGTTTTTCTCGAGGTAAGGAGAGCTCTATACACCTGGCCATTTGAACCTTTCTTACAATTTTTTTTTTTGGTTGTCCAAGTCTCATTCATGAATTATTCCGTTGGATAGGATTCTTCATACCCTGCGCCTCGACGGACAAAGTAGGAAAAACTTAGCTAGGAAGTGTCAGGCGTCCCAGAATAGGGAACCGGAATAGAAATGTCTGGACATGCGCTGTTTGTTGCCTGGGGATAGACGTGCATTGGTCGCGCTGGTTTGGTGCAGACGCGGAAGATTTTTTGGCTGGTGGCTGAGTAGTGGGCATAAAAGAGGCCGCGAGTGCTGGAACACAGGGGTTGGGGGAGAACAAAGGCAAGCTTCATGTGCGTATGAAAGGACCGGCTGCCAAGCGACTTGATCTAGGCACAGCTCTGGAGCGGCATGCCGGGTACCGAATCGGCGGCCAAGCCCTTCGAAGCGAGACTTGAGGCCTTGATGTGTGCGAATATGCCTATATGTGATATTAGCTGCATGTTGAGCACCCGGACAAAAAGCCCGCAGAGTGTGAGCTCGAGGAGAGACAATTGATTTCTTGAGTACTTGACTCGACGAGCAAAATCTGCGTCGTGGTGTGCACACGGAAGTCGTGTTTGATACGATACTCGATGCTCTTGATGCCTCCGGTGACTCACACCAGATCCGGCGGTACTGCATGTAGCAAGCAGCAAGCAGCAGGTCAGGTTTGATGCATAGATCAGAGAGCAACCCCACTTCTCCTCCCATGAGATCTTTGGGCCGCTTCGCTCTCCGTCATCTGAGTTACACTGCACACGCGCGGATGTACGTGCATACGTACGCGTACATATTCTATGCACATGTATATACATGTGTACATGTGTACATGTTAGCAGTGCATACCTTTATAGGTACCTACTAGGTAGGTAGGATTTCTAGCACAGCGACGAGCCGCCGACGAGGAAACAGTAGGAAGTACCTACCTACAGTAGGTATGGATGGATTACGGATGGAGAAAAAGACGGCAACACTGGGCAGGTCGGTGGGCGGCCCTCCCCCCTTGCCTCGGCGGAATGTCGGCGTCGGCGCATGCATGGCCCGAGCAAAAGTAAGTACCTAGTAGGTAGGTTTGCCTAGTACATGCTGCGGGCTGTACTGTAAATCTACAGATCCACTACGTACATCCTCCATCGTCCATAGACGATATGTCGGTTCCCATCTCCCACGCATTTCCGCTAAGAATTTGTGTATAAAAAAAGGTAAAATAAACGATCTTCGGTAACCTTTCTCAACAAGCTGAATGTGACGTTTTTTTTTTCTTTCCCGGGAAGTAACGACCAAAGCCCCCAGCTGGGGGGCGAGGGGGGGCTGATACGTGAGACACAGTTCAAGCTCGCCGCTGTCGAGGAATCTAGCTCCAAAATACACGGAGAGCGCAGAGCACAGAGGAGAGAGAGGAGGGAACGTTTGTCGGATAACTGGCAAGCCTGTGTCCGTGTCTAGACACGAGCGTGTAGAGGGGAGAAGGACGAAAAGAAGGGGGGGG
>JMQE01000621.1:0-40476 GCA_000731825.1 Hypocrella siamensis
GGGGGGGGGTGAAGCCGTAGGTTTGCAAGTTCCTGGTCGGGGGCTGTGTCCTCTCCGAGTGTGGCGCCTCTGTGGAAGCCTGCTGTGACGACGACCTTTGACGCCCGAAGCGCCGCAAGGCGATACGCCAGATTCACAGAATGTGTAGAGCAACTCGCTTTCTCGACCCAGACATGTCGTGGCACGTGGTTGCTCGGCGCTCTTATAAACTTGGCAGCATATTCCATGGCGATTTCGAGTTGTACCTGGAGATGCCGAAACAAATCCAGATCAACCGGAAGGCAAAGGGCGCCAAAGTAGAACCCTCAACATCATAGCATCTAGCAACCGGTGACTGTCGTCACCTTTGGCGGGAGTAACCCTCCGCTCCCACAGTAGAAACCCCCCAAAAGTTTGGTAAGGTAAGTAAGCTGGCTTGCTCGGACTCTCACGGTAAAATGACTCGTTTCAGAAATACTTAGTCCTGAGGACACTAGCGTCAACGCTTACAAGGCTCTCTGGAGGAAAAAAAAATACATTTCTTCCAGTCCTTGTAAACCTATTGCTACACTCCTCAAAAGCCCTGATGAATTGCTCAGCACGTACAACAGCCATTAGCGCACTACGCTAATCCTTTGCTGCAGCCAAATTCTCCATGGCAAGCTGCGGGCTAACAAACATGCAGTGGGAGGAAGGGCAGATGAAGCGTTCAAGAGATCATCATACCCAGAGAAAGAAAAAGTAGTGTTCAAGAGTATGAGCGTGCCGAAAAGCAGCCAGCATTCCATCTAATTGAATGGAGGAGGGCGTCCATGGCAAAGAACATTCTGACACAGGTCTCTTCCAGCATAGGTAAAGGTATACAATAAGCATCCGACCTGGCATGAGCCACCAACACCTCCATTACTGCCTAGATAGAGAGTGTCAGTCTATTTGCACTCCCAACGACTCGTATGAGAGAGTGTGCGTGTATTCGCGGGTGATGGACTTGCGACGGCTTCTCTTGCTTCCCTAAATGTCTACCTAGGGAGCGGTGCTACTTACAATTGGTGTAATCCTCTCGCACAAGTAATTGGGCGGTGATCTCACTAGGTTGGCCAAGAGGAAAGGTATAGCTCTGCTTATCAACCTCAGTGACGCAGCCGTGAACCCAGCTAGAAGAATAATTATAGTAGACGCCGTGGGAATCAGCGTGATGCAGTGTGATAGCGGGATCGTCTGGTCCAATCAAGTCATTGGCGCCTATCTGCGCCGCTAATTTACCAAAGTCAGTTGAGAACTTGTCCTGGTCCTCTGGCTGGATGTCGGCGTGGTCCCGGAAGTCGGCCTCGTTGAAGCACTTGATAGGGCCTCGGGTCAGCGGCGTATTAGGCTTGCTGGGCGGCGATTTTGTTTTCGATTCAACCGCCGTCGTCTTTGATTCGACTGTCGTAGTCTTTGTGTGAACCGTCGTTATTTTCGATTCGACTGCCGTAGTCTTGGAATTCATCGTTCTAGTCTTCAAATTCACCGTCGTTGTTCTCGATTGAACTGTCGTAGTCTTTGATTGAATCGTCGTACTCTTCAATTTCGCCGTCGACCTCGACACGGCCGTCGTCGTCGTCGCCGAGTGCACCCCTGACTCTGGGTCCTTTGCGTCCCGGGACGCCGGCCCTGTGACTGCGACCGAAGTGGAGGAGAGGGTGGCGCCACCGGCGCTGGCCTCTTCGCGCGCGAGACGCGACTCGACGGCGGCGTAGACCGAGTTGGTGTAGGCGTCTCCCAGCGTCGTGGTTGGCCAGTGCTCGTTGACCCAGCTGCCAATGGGTGCGGCCGTCTGGCTGCCAATCACGACTGTGGAGAAGGCCGATGTACTGAGAGAACAGCCTGTAATAGTCTCGCATATTGTTGTTGATGACGCTGTCACGCCGTTCAAGACGTAGTCGGTTGTAGAGCAAGCTTCAGCCGTCTGCGTCTTACATCTTGGATCCGACTCAGTTGTTAGCTGATGATCCGGACCGATGGTGATGCGCGGCCAAGGGGGCAGACTACCACGGATCGTGACGCCCGGTGGGGGATGGATGATGTCGATAGGCGGCGGCCCTGGGCCGTAGATGCCCGGGGGTAAAATCCAGTGCCAGGAGCGAACGCGAGTCGTGCCCCATGAGATGCATAGAGAGAAGAACCAAGAGTCACAAGGCACGTGGACGCCGTCTTCGTCAGGCTCGGGCCGGTCGCGTTCCCCTTCCTCAGGCAAGATACGGCCGTAGGGGGGCCAAGATGTAAACACGGGCAGTGGCACGGTGGAGGATCTGGATCCGCTCGTCAAGGCCGTGACCAGGGAGCATTCAGCGGTGGGAGGACAGCCAATGGTATTGGGTTCAGCCGAGACCGGAGACGCCACCGTCGTCCCCGGGGCACTACTTATGGTGAGGGGGGAACTGATGTGAGTCAAGTTGGTTGTGCTGATGGTAGGGCCGGCGCTGCTGCTAGACGATGAGGTTGCCGGATCCATATGCATTCTAGAGCGACCCCCGCTGGTGCGGGACCGCGGGGGAAGGCGGACTGTCTGATTTGTCTTGCCGTCTTTGCTGCTACTAGGCAACGTCACGGCAATAGGTGGAACTTCGACGCTGAGGAAAGCGGTAATAGCCGTGGGAGCTGACCTCGACACATTGACACTGGAGAAGACGGTGCCGTGGGTCACAGTGGAGGGGACTGAGGTTCTTGTGACAAAGACGCTGTTTACGACATTGTCGACGGTGGTGCTCGGGAAGCCTCCGTGCTTGTGTGAGGCGATGTAGCTGCCGGGTCGGATGGTGGTTGATGGTACCAACGAGGTCGTCAGACTGACCAGTCTGCAAGACTGGGCCGAGCAGGTCGAGTACGACGAATGTTGATTCACGCCGGGAGATCTGACGCTGTGAATGAGATTGGTTGTGTTGAGGCCGGCAATTGAAAACGTGCTGGACGACCGCACGAGACTCCATTGCAAGGCCAGCAGGGCCAGGAAAAGAGCGAGCAGCGCCGCCATAATGTTTAGCCACCTGAGTATGAAAGACAATGTGCCGATGATAGCTGAGAGCTATCTGTTCAATAAAAAAAAATTGGAGGACGAAGGGACGGTCATCCAGCATTATTTCAACGAGAGCAAGGCTGGCTGCCCTTGGCCCCGACGCTTCCAACATTATTGATGCGGATATCAACTTCTATCCGTATCGCCGTGGCCCTCTCCTAGCCTGTCAGTATGCTCGCTCTGCTTTCATCTCCCCCTCCGGCCTCCGCCGGAGAATCTCGGGTCGCCGCCAATCAGATGATGGTAGGGAGAGAGAGCATCCGAGTTGGAGGCTCGTGGGCGGCCAACTTTGCAGGAACTCACCGTCGGGAATCGCAGCTTCGGTGGGTATAACATCGGAGTTACTATTTCTGGACGATCATAATGGGTAAAGTGACTCGCGCGGACCGAGATGAATCTGGCAACATATGTTTTGCTGCTGCGGTGTTTGCATGTTCCGGGCCGATAATTTGCCTTCAACGCTCTGTCTTTTTCGCACTCACCCTCCGTCCTGTGCGACGCAGTTGCATCCTTCCGCCTTCTTCCTTAAACGCGCGGACCGAGATGAATCCGGCTACACATGTTTTGCTGCTGCGGTGTTTGCAGATTCCGGGCCAATAATTTGCCTCAAACGCTCTGTCTTTTTCCCACTTACGCTCCCTCCTGTGCAACGTAGTTGTATCCTTCCGCCCTTTTCCTACAAAAGCTGCAGGAATACCCTCGACAAGGGTCACGGCCGGAGCGGATAGATGCATCACTACATCCGCCGGAGGATGGAGGAGGCGGAGGGTGGTAAAACATGCACGACTGCTCAACACCGCGACGCTGTGCCGTAGATAGGAACAGTTTCAGATGTTACAATTGTTTTGAAAACATGTAGGAATCATTCGCCCCTGAATGGCTTGCGGTGAGTGCGGGAAGCGGTGAGGATTTATTGCGATTCCATCCCCAGACAAGCCGAGCGCGCTGCCATCGACACCAGCGCCCTCCACTTCCTTCTTTCTCGACTCACGGGTTCTTGTGCCAAATTATTTATCACCTGATATTTGACTGCATCTACTCTTCCACTGAATGGCGAAGTTCCTTCTTCTTTTAGGCCTGTTCTTGGCCTTGCTCGCTCTTCTGCCAAGCACTAATGCTGTAGATATCACCGATATCTTGACGGTTCATCCCGGGACCAGGAACGGCGGCTGCGATGACCGGGCGGCCGTGTTGGATCAGTGGCTTAGCGAGAGCATTGAGAGTGTTCACGTAGCCCTGGAAGCTATTGATCAATATGATCAAGATCCCAGAGTTCGGAAGTCAATGTCGCAGTTTTTTGGCATTAAAGCTTCAGCAAATTCAGGAAGGCAGGCAGAATCTACGTCTGAATCTAGAAAGAAAGTCACGAGTACGTGCAAGAACATCTCCGCATTACCGCGGCGCAGATCCTACTGACGGCGTGACCAGGCTGCATCGAGGACATCGAGCAATTTCTCAACCAACGCGCAGCAAACAGCATACCTGAGCATGCTAGGGACCGAAACTGGTTGTTTTGCGACAGCACCTTTCTGTCTCTGCGTGAACCATCCTCCCCAGTACTGGACTATCTGGGCAGAGATATCTTGGACCGGAATAATCAACCAATTTATATTGCGAATATCCCTGAATACCAGCAAAGTCTTGCTGAAGACGCAAGGAATAGACCATGGTGGTCTGGCGATCTCACTGACCTGAAAGGCTATTTTTTCACAGAAGACGGCGCTAATTACTGCCAAAAAGACGGGCAATTCGGCCTTACCGTGTCGATTAAGCCGCTTAATAAAGGCGCCAACGGCCGGGCCGAGTTTGTCAATGAAAAGGCTGCCGTCATTCTATGCCCATCCAGCTTCGACGGCAACCAGCATGCGAATAGTTACCAAGATGCGAACAACCTGCTCTCCCAAGGCAATAACCTTGCGGATGCCCTTCCAAAGAGCGCGACGCTCGTCCACGAGCTCTTTCACGCTCTCCTAGGAGATGAATTTCTGGCAGATGATGAAGTTTGTGGGTGGCCGATGATAAGCTCTCATTGTGATTTGTGTGTCTGAACTTGATGCTGACTCTGGACTTGACAGATGACATCGCCGACTGTATGCGACTTGCAAATAGCAAGCCTTCTTCGGCACAGAGCAATCCCGAAAACTACGTCTTTTTTATTGCCCACATGTATCATATGTTTGGGAAGAAAGATAAGCAAGAACCTTGGTCTATACACATGAACTGGGACTTTAAGATGATGGGTCGCGGCAAGAATAGGGTTTTTGGGGCGGTTGATGGTGTCGCGAGCCAGCCGTAGGATAGTGCAGAAGCTTGCATGCTTCCTTTTGAAAAGGAGTATCAAATGTTGAAGTGTAGTGATTGGATGGGATTTCCTCCCCCCTGCCCCCCAAGTTTATGCAGGCACGGCAGAAAAGTATGGTTTGAGCAAGCGGCTAGCACGAAGATGATGCGAGAGTGGACTTCAGAGAGGCAAATAGCTCAGAAAAACAATAGACGACAAGCAAAGCAGATGTCAAGAGACTACTCAACCCCAAGCATCGAAGCCCGACACACCCAGCACGCAATCTTGTCGAACTACTGCCGACTCCTCAACGGGTTCTCCCGCCTTTATTGCGACACCCTCGCCCGAATCTTTCTTCGGGAGGATGAACTTCGCTATGCTCCCGTAAGAATTCGCGTAGTTCTCGTGCATCCTCGTCATCTTCTTCCGGTTCAACATGGATTTCCGGCTCTTCCTGAATGACCCATCGCTCCTGCACCCAGGCCGTAGCTGGAGGCATCACCTTTGCTATGGCTTCGTTCCATGATTCCCTCGCCTGCGGATCTGTCGCCGATGCCTCCTCGTGCTCTGGAGTGGCGCCAGATCTATATCGCCACTTAAAAAGGTGGCAGAAAATTGCGGAAGCCTCTTGTTTCCGCGTCGGCTCTAGCTTCCCGAATTTAGCTGCCATCCAGTCGTCTTCCGCAATCACCCAGTACCAACTAGCCAGTTCCTCAGTCCAGGACCATACGCACCGACCCAAGTAATTACAGCCAGCAGGGACAAAGGAGCGGAACACAGCATTAAAGGTGTCATTGTACATGTCAAACATGGAGTCGACTTTACGTGGCACCAAGAAGCTAGTCAAGGTCACGCGGCCTTCGTCTATGAGTGCTGAACGTAACCTGGCGTGTTCCAAAGTAAGGAAGCGACGCGACGCCGGCGGCGAGGCATCGTCCAACTTCAGGGGCTGCAGTGTCAAGCCAGACTCGGCAGACGCTCGTGCGGTGTCGTTTTCGGGGAGCTGTCGAAGAAAGTCTGCGCAGGCGGGAGAGGACTGGAAGTTGGCCAAGTCATCCCGCGATTCCCATTCTGCCGACCAAGGATGGTCAGGACATGTGCATGGGAGATTTCTTTGCGACGTAGGCGACATCAGCACTCACCAATAATGTAGGCAGCCTGCTCGGGATCCTCCACCGTTCTTCCTAACCAATGCCCAAGTGTACCTTCCACACTTCCCATGGGGCTGGTGCGAACATGACCTGGTTCCACTGACCACCATGATGGCCACTCCTGCTCCCGTGGTAGGTGAAATCGCGTAAAGGTTATCAATTTCCTCTCTGTATCAGACCGCCTCGGTCTGTGCCTGCTGCGAGCCATGATGCAAAGACTCAAGGTTGGTAAGTAAGATTGGTCGTTTTGATCAACCCTAAATAGGCATGGATAGGTATTAATGTATAAGAAGGCTAGCCACAGGCTAGGTGACGGCGAAGCGGGGTAGGTATATCAGGCCCAGACTGACGATACTTGAGGAGTAAGGTTCCATCCTACCAAGTACGCCGCATTTTATAGCACCCACAGGCTGGCTTACGGACCGAAGTGGCCCCGAGGGTCCGAGGATCACCCGGCGTTGTTGGGTCATGGTGAGAGTGTCATGGCACAGACTTTGAGTTGGGATCGGGGCTTAGTGAGATCCTTGTATTAGCATACAATCATTGGCTACAAAGCTGGCTTTTTGTATTACTGGGCTTTACGCTTAAGCCATCATTACTCCGACTACTCCTAGTTCTACGACCACACCGCCTTGTGCGCCCTAATTACCTTCCTAATTAAGCATTGCATGTAGCGAAGCCCTGCCCCTTGAGCGTGCCACTCACTAGTCTGCCGTGATAATGAGCAGTCTGACTGATCCTGTGGCGTCCAGTTTAATTGTGGCCTTGCTACTCAACGCGAATAAGGCAAACAAGGCAATTGAAGGGTTAGCTAGTTGACGAGAATGAATGCAATGTCTCGAAGTTGAAATGGATCTAGGTAATGAATCTGCTCCTCCAAGAGCCGCCAAGAGAATAATGATGAGACGAAAATGGTAACTCTGTTTACGTACTCGTCTCTCAACTTCGCTTTTACGAAAGAAGTCTGTTCAAAAGACAAGAGTGCATTGATTCAATCATTTTTTCATTCTTGATGCTCGTAGCCTGTTCTTTCAAAATTTCGCGGTTTCTGTATACGATCTTCTGACATCCTGCATGTAGACTTGTCATGCCATATGGTGCAGAACGCGAACAAGTCATGAGGCTCACAAATTCACGGGTGCAGACCACTGACAACAATCCACCTGACGTCCGCATACAAGAAAATGCCTTGCTATGCGGCCACAGACGTCCGCGGTCGGTAGGCGTTCTGCCAGCTGATCACAAAAGACATTTGCAGCGCACGCCAGCCTTGCATGCTTGCCTCGGATTGAACTGCAGAAGAGTTTTTATGTTACAGGTCAAAGTTGTGATCCACCAACGTCTGTAAATCGGTTCCTCATATCTTCTTGGGAAAGAAATGCCACTAGATTTGCCCACGTGGCCAATATCATGCTCCTGCGTCGATGACAGCGCCGCCTGTTGACGTGTCTCTGTTGGTTGGCTGTTTATGCGCCTGCCCGAGCATTCAGTCATAAGTACACTCTGTCTTGTCGAAAGCCACATGTCAAGACGCTCGGACATTTCATGGATGCCATATTGTCTTGAGAGCAGAGTCGGCCCTGCGACTCTGAGATTGCGAAAGCTTCTGGTGGAAGGAATTTCTAGCCGCTGAGACCTCTAGGAGATAGATTCCCAGAGACGTGCGTCGAGAAAGCGGGACAGCCAGATCTCGCCAACAGCTACAACGAGGCTCCGTTTCAACTGCTGAAGGCAGTGGCAGATTGCAAAGGCCTCTATCTACTTAACATCCCTTCGCTCTCTACCCTCGCTCTCTAGAGGTAACCGGGCGAGAGTCGATTTTAAGGTGGTCCTTTCTGTCTCTAGAAGCCCATTCGCTGGACTCATTTCTGGGCCCCGGAAGCTCAATCTCGTCGTGGGTGCAGCGTATGAAGATCGACACATTCCCAGGATGAAACACGGGCCGAGCGGCGGGTGACGTGGTGAGTAAGTATGAGTCATAGTGATGAATGGTGCTGACCGCTGCACGGGATCCACTTGATGTGACGGTGCGAAGACTCACACAGTATGCCGCACAGTCTCGACAGAGGCACGCGAGGCATTGCATTTTGCTTGGAAAAAATGCACGTGTCAGAGGAAGCATTTTCCTGTACGGAGGAGCGCAACATAAGGCGCTGTGTGTGTATGTGTGTTGACGCAAAGACAGTCGGCAGCTAATGTGGCGCGTCGATATTATTGAGGAACCATGTCGGACGCGGAAAATAGAGCAACGGCAGACAGAATCAGAATGATTCATTCTTCGTCGACTTGAGGCATGAAGACGAAGGCGATGGTTCTTCCATGTCGTCGATAGTTCATTTTATCCGCCCTCGCGGAATTGATTCGAGACGGGTGCCGTAAAAATAAAAGAGCCCCCAAAACACAAGACGTATCGTGTCTTGACGATTTGAGATGCAGACACATTCTTAAGACTGCACATGTGAATACAGCTCGTGCAAGCATCCTGTTGCCCACAGGTAACCAATAGACCTTGGAGTAGACGTAAGTATTGCGATTGTTGTGTTTCTTTTCATCCTGTCATCGGAGAACAAGCGCAGGAGTCTTTCTCGGGGATGCGTAGGAACTTGGACCAAGAGAGACAGGACAGGTGCATTCCTGCAATGATGACACGAATGCACTCGAGCATTAGAACATGAGAAGTCAGCTATCAAAGGAAGAGAACGACATCGTCTGAGCAGCATCACATGGAGAAACAAGCAAGTGGTTGTTTGAACCAAATTATTCTCATTTTGCGTCGACATGACATTTCGCTGACTACGGATAATTTTGCCGCGAAACAAAAATAAAAGGAAAGAAAGAAAGGCAACATTAGATCAAGGAGAAGTGGCAGAGGAACCCCAAGTAGGCGCGGCAACATCATCTGAAAATCTGCCAAGACAGAGGCCCGGGCAGCAAATGGTCACCTTCTCGATAACATTTCTCGGAGAGCTTCGACCTCGGCTTCGCGCCTCGCAAGCTGCAGCCTGAGCTCGTCGCGTTCGCTCGTGACCTCGCCAAGAGCACATTCCAGATGTGAGACCTGATCGAGGCGCTTCTGGCGATACTTGCGCGCTGCCATGGTGTTGCGCTGACGCTTCAGAGCGGCCTGGGCGATTTCGTCATCTTGATCCGGTTCCGTCGAGGCAGAGGCCGCGTGCTTGCGCTTTGAGCGGCCGCTACCACAGCTGGCGGGAGAGGCATGTGAGCGCGACGGCGGAGGTGAGTGCAATTCCGAGGCTGCAGAGCTTGTTGACAATCCTGATGTTGCAGGTTGTGCTGCTACAGTCCTGGTTGAGGTAGCATCGGTGGGCTCTGCAGTGGCGTCATCGCGAGATGGCGGTTGGGCGACGTCGTCCGGCCCTCCAAGGGTCGAGGCGGCCGGGGCAGCGGCGGCGGCGGCGGCGAAAATGGAGGAAGTCAAAACCTCTTGACACGGGCTTTGTAGAGAAAGGTGATGATGCAGCGCTTGCTCTGGCTGCTGAGGCAACAGTGACGCTTGGGTAGGAAACGATTCTTCAGGCCAAGGAAAATTGTCTGATGCTGGTGGCAAATAAATGGGGTGCTGAAATTGATCAAGAAAAGCCAAATGCTCAAACAGAGAAAAGGACCAAGGTGGTGATGAATTGTGAGACGATGTCGTGGATTGATCAACACAAGACGTCGAAGCAGTAGCGTCGTCGTAAACACCAAAGAGAGATGGGTCAGTGCCAGTGGTGAGCCACGACGGATCTTGGTGACTACCGAGGAGGGACTGAGGCTGCTGATTGCTGAGGCTGGAATGGGTGTGCCGTGTTGCGGCAAGGTGCGGCGGCGGCGGCGGCGGTGGCGTCCATGAGCTCACGCTGGGAAGCCTCTCCTAAACCCCGGAGAGGCGGGGATGGTCTAGACAAGGGGAATGAAGAAGATGGGCTTGAAGATGAGAAGTAGAAGGGGAAAAAGTGTTTGGGTGAGAGTGGAAACGGGGGATACCATTTTAAAGCTTGCCGCTGCCCACAGCCGATGGATGGATGGGTAATGGGTGACCGACTGGTGATTGGGCAAGGCCTGCTTCACATGCATCAGCTCTGCATTCACACAGTGTTGCGCCAGACCCGTTCTGCATCCCTGTCGTGGGTTTACTGTACTACGGAGCAGTATGGGCAGGCCGCTGGCAATCACGAGTCCAATCGCGTCGATCGTGCATACTGACTCAATGAGACCAAAAGAGCTGAGTGCGTTCCAATTCGATCTAGCAACACGAACGCAGGAGAGTAAGTCATTGCATAGAAGTAGAAAAATCACAATAAAAAGTGATCTGTGTATATACACCGGGTGTTATTCTTGCTAGCGTGAGCATGTGAATGCCCCCCCCCCAAAACTTATTCATGAGGCAATCGAGTCATGTCTCACCGCCCCATGTCACATGACGGAGTTTACAAACACAGCACATCGCCGGCCTCGGTACCACTAGGCCCATATTAATACGTATCACTTCGCAAGCGGTTTAAAGGCCCATTTAAAACGGTGATTAGCATAATGTCAATCTCTTTTGTGATAGCGGACTTCACCAGAGTTAGCGGACCCGACGTTGAATATTGTAGGAGTCTCCAAGGCCCTTATATGTGAACCTGCCTTTAGTACAACCTGTTCTTCTACGAAGCTCGTAGCATGAGCGCTAGTGATTGGCCTACGACATCACGAACAGACAACCATAGTGAGATCGACCCAACTGTCCTAGTACTTAAAGGGCTCCCTTCTCATAGCATATTATTCTTCCTCAAAAGAAGCCATAGCTAGTCTCTTGCATTCAGCATGCTTTTCCTAAAATTAGACTAACATGACTACTTAGCTGGGAAGGAACCTACAGGAAAGAGAGGATTCCGCGTTACCGCGCGCCTAGTGGAGTTGGCGGTAGACCTAAAGACTGGGGATGCGGCTTAGGGTTTGGTTCAGTCAGGGTTTAGTGAGATTTTATTATTGCACCTTGGACCTTTCTGCCCGAGTGATTTTCTCTAGCTAAGATAAAAAGACTGATTTATACTCCAAAGGAAAAAGTGAAGCAAGAAATCCTAGGATTTTTCTAGGGAATTTCTTAGAGATTCTTCTAGGGATTTTCCTAGGGATCTTCTAAGTATCTAGTAATACCACTGCAGATAATAGAGTTTCTGCCATTGTGGCACCCGCTGGCCCCTTGCACCTCATGCCAACTGGCTCCCCAGTGTAGATACCTACTACCTATGCACCTGCAAGATCATGCAGCCTCGAAGAGCGATTGGCTTTCAAATCTGAGAGAATCAGGTCAATGGCGAAGGACTGCACTCGGAACTTGGTGCAAATTCCAAGCGGTCCGCGAAATTCGTGAGACAAGACAGTTGATTCTTCGAGAACCAGTGAGCCGTCCAATCACAGTAACAGTCATAGAAACAAGCGTGGTGGAAAGGGGGGTCAGAACAGGTATATGATGCAACTTTTCAAGTCTTTCGCAACTTCAAAATATATCCTGTGTTCCTTTTGCTTTCGCGACGTATTAGTTTGGGGTTTCGACAAGCTGCTGGGCTTGAGAAACATGAGAAATGAAGATGATCCAAAGTTCATGGATCAGATACAGACGCAGAGGATACTGCACAGGATTGATGAGTGGACAACGGATCTAACAGCTCGGCAGACGAAAACATGACGAGGTGGATTACCTATCGGCAGATGAATTGACTACTACTTCACGTGAAGCATATTCACTCCATGACTGTCTTTCCCCGACTTTCTGTCCGGAATCTTGATCCTGTGGGAACACTGGCTGTCCATCGTGAACACTGGATAGATTCATGGCATGGCAAGAATGTTCTATTCTGGGCTCGTGATGAATCAAGTCTAACTCGCAAACTCGCAGGCATTATGGTGCACTCACGGGCTGATTCGACGAGCGAGTCCTGGAGCAGTCACGGTATTCCTTTTTCCATGCAACATTCAGTCTCATGTACTTACTTAGTCTACTTAGCTTGGTTCCGACGAGCCCCTTTAAATTTCATCATCATCCAACACCACCATCACTAAAAAGGTCCCTGATAAGAGATGCAGAGTTTAAAAGATCCTGCGGCTTCCCACGCTCGGCAACAGCTCCGTCCTTGACCAGTGCCACAGAGTCGAAGCCCATATAGCCTCTAAGCTGATGAGTGACGGCGATCACTGTGTGCCATGCAAAGGCATCTCGAATCACAGCATGCATTAGACTCTCGGTGTCGCCATCGACGCTTTTGTTGGCCCAAAATGCATGAGCACGGCTTTCACACAAATCTGAGCTAAGAATACCAGAGGGAATTTACCTACCCACTTGTTGCCTCGTCCAGGATGACAATTCTCCCGGGTCGTAACGTGGCACGCGCCAGGCTGAAGAGCTGCTTCTGACCATGAGACAACGACTTGACGTCGAAGTCGCCGTCTAGACCTTGGGCGCCGTCAATTATTCCGCCCAAGCCGACCCGTCTCAGGGCTCCTTGGATTGCGTCGTCGGATGCTGCGCGCCAGGGGTCAATGTTGAAGCGTATGGAACCTGTAAAGAGGCAAGGGTCCTGCGATATCACAACAACTCGGGAACGGATTGTTTGCGCCGAGACGTCTTGCAAATCCATGCCATCGATGCGAACGGAGCCCGAGCAGGGAGTGACTAGCCCCAGCAGTGCAGAAAGAAGAGTAGATTTGCCGCTTTCCATTGGTCACGAACGTTAGTCGTTTCGGCAGAAAAATAAAAATAAGAACAAAACAAAACAAACCGAGCGTCAGGGGATGCCTACCTGCCAGTTCTTCCGCAAATGGCGAGATGCTCGCCGGCCTGCACAGACAGACAAAGTCCCTGCAGAACGTTGGAGCAAGACCTGTTTATGAGTGTTATGTCAGCTTTCAATTTTTATTAGTTTGTCGGACTGCAGCTAGCTTTTTTACCCTTGATACGAGACTGTGAGGTCCACAATGTCGAGCTGACCCTGGGACGACCAGCCTGGTGAAGGATCGGTTGGGGGCCGAGATGGATCCGTCTCGGGAACAGCGTGCTTTGCAAATGACTGAATGCACACCAGAGCTCCCAAAGACGTCTCCGTCCACGTCCAGTAGCTGACAAGAACCTTGAGAGTCTCGCTGAAGGAGATCAAGCTCACCAGGGCAATGGCGGTGAATCCGGGTGATGCAGACTGCCTCGTGGCAACCGACAAGCCCACAATCAGGACGGCGATGCTTGCGCACGTCATGTCAAGCACGAGACCTAGCCAATGCTGAGTCATGAGCAACATGTAGTACGGCTTCTGAGAGTCATTGAGCAGTCTTGTGCCCTCCTCTTTGCTTCTCTGCTCCAGTCCAAATGCTCGGATGGTCGCAAGCCCACTCAGAGTTTCGAGGAAGTGAGAGTAGAGGGGACTTTTGTTCTCAATGTCGAGCAGTCGAATCTGACGTGAGGTGCGCAGATAGTAACGCTGTATAGCCCAGATGATAAAAAAGATCAGTGGGTAGCCGAGAGCAATGTACCATGAGGACACGGCCATCAGAGCCATTTGCCCAAAGCACATGAGCATTGCTATCGACAACAAGGACCATCAGCCCCCTTCAAACTCTGCTAGGCCTAAGCTCTTAAGTCACCATCACTCACTAGCAAAGAGGTCAAGAAGGGCCTCGGGGAAGTCGCCGTCTATAAGCTCTATGTCTTGGCTGAACCTGTCATGATAGATGCCTCTTTAGCAATATCGCCTGCAAAACAATAACACGGTGGGTTAATGGACTGACCTGTTCAGAATGTTGCCGGAATCGGTCCCGGTCAAGAAGAGGAAACTTGCCCTGACCTTCAAGTCAACGTGAAGTCACATGATGCAAGCGAAACTCGGCCTACCCAGTCACTGTTCGGAGAAGCACAGTGTGGAGGTGCAGTCCAGCTCGCGGAATCAGGACGGTAAAGGTGTACATTTTTTGGACACGTCAGCGTCTTCTTTTCACACCTTATCCTCTGGAGTTGGGGTCGGCCGCACCAGCAGAGAATGCAGATGGATGCTAGTGAAAGCGTCTGGAGCGCCGAATACACGGCGACGAACATGCCATTCCTTGCTGTTCCGGCAGCACTTGCCTCGGACCACCTGTTCAGCCACACACCTGCCGGATCAATATTAGCCAGAGGCCGTCGTATGACATGTTTTCAGGAGGTGGCGGGAGATCAAAAGGCCAAACATACTTGGAAATGTCTGGAAGAAGCCAAACGTCAACTGCAGCAGCCCGAAAAGCAAAGTCTGAGTCCGTCCAGCCGATGCAAAGTAATACTTGTACATTGCCCAATCCCCACCTGACCGAGTGTCGGCATCGAAAAGGGCGACGGTCCGATCTGGTTTCGAGTGGAATCCACTTCCATCTCGCCGGCACTTTGTACAAGACCATTTGCCACTGTGCTACTTGGATCTGAATTTGATGCGCAGTTTTTGCAAACTACATTCCCCGCGTTGTCGAGAGATATCATTAACTGCGCAAAAAGCACAAGAGACGCTGACAGACAAGAAAAGTCAGAGTGGTTCAAGCTCCAGTATTCATGGTCAGGCAACATACGAGAATTGCTGGCGACAATCGTCGTAGACGTGGATCGGTGTCTCAAGAGACCATTGGTCCCAAATAAATTTGCCGCCACGAAAGTCTCCGTGGTCGCATCGAGCCCATCAAAAACGGCATCCAACAGGTTGAGCGGCTTTCGTGCATAGATTGTCCGAGCCAATGCCTTTTGCGCACGAATTTGTTCAGCACGGCATAGCATACAAGCAAGAAAGAGCAGGGGGCCGTCGCAAAGCTACTCACCAACCGCCGCCTCTGTCCGCCACTGAGCTTGACACCGTTACTACAAACCACTGTCCGGTCCGAGTCAGCCCACTGTTGCATGTCCTTGTCTAGAGCTGTCGATCGAAGGACGTCCCGGTACCACTTCTCGTCAAAGTGGGCTTGTCCGACGATGCTGTCGCGAATCGTTGTGTTTCTCAGCCAAACGTCTTGATCGCAATATGCGATTATATCACTGCCTACAAAAACGAGTCCTTCAGAAGAAGAAACCTCACCCAGTATCGCTTTGATTAATGTGGATTTGCCGCTTGCAACTGGACCTGTGATGACTGCAAGTGACCCCTCGGGTATTGTCACGTTGACGTCTTTCAGAACCGCCTGACTCTGGGCGCCTGCATCTGTCCATCCGAATGATCCATTGCGGATATACACGGCGTTGCGCTCATCCTGCTTCTTCTCTTGCAAGTCATGGACATTCGAAACCGAGGTTGAATTCTGATCTGACGCCTTTTGTGCCTCGTCGAGTACAAAGAAGCGGGATTCCAGTCGACTTTCTGAGACGAGAAAGGACTGTATTCTCTGGCAGCATGCTATCGCGCCAAGAAGCTCGGGGACGTTTTGGAAAAGTGACGACAAAGGAGAGTTCATCAGGACTATGAGCGATAGCGAGGTAAACATCCTGGAAACGTTGAGGGAATTGGTCCAAGCCGTGGGCCGCTAGGAAGATGGCAAAGGTAACCGGGGGAGCCACGATTGATGGAGAGAATGCTTCAGACCACGAGAGAGAAAATTCATTACACAGGCTACTTCAAATGATTGCGGGTGCACTTGTTCGAGTCTGCAACTTGAACCAACCTAAAGTAATAGCCCAGGCGACAACTCGTCTGAAACGGCTGGCGGCGGCCACCTCCTCACGACGTAAAGCTTCCATTCGATTTGAAATCTCATGGGCAAAGTTTATCAATTTGACGCTCTTGTCCGACGCGAGAAATTCCGCCGTAAATCCTGTTCAACATCAGCTCTTCAACATCCCGCCATAGTACTGAGGCCAACTGACCGATTCGGGCAGCAATGCGTTGAACCCACTCGCCCTGCTGGCTTCCAGTCTTTCTTGAAACAAGGATTGTAGACAGAGCGGCGACTGAGTTCTTCTTCGTCAGTTGCGCATCAGTTTTCCGTAGATTCAGAGGGACCTTTACCGGTGGACACGGCCACAGGGGCCAGGCAAACGATGCCAATCTGCTTCTGTAGCAGCCAGGCAGCCATTGCAACCTGAAACATATTGGCCCAAATCTCGTGCAACAAGTTCATGCCTCCGCATATCCGAGCCGTGTCTGTACTCATCAGAGTCACGGCCGCAGAACCGTCTCTCGAGGATGACTTTAGCATCACAGTTTTGTCGTATATCGTAGTAACCAAACAAGACCGAATTGTCACCGTAACACGCGCAGAATAGTATCCAAAGAGGCCACGGGAGATCTGATCATCGACATCAGTCTTCTCCCTTGGTCAAGGACCTTTGGTGGCTGGGTTTCAAGACCTACGCCCAATCCGACATATATCATGACGTACGCTCCAATCAGCCCATAGCCCACGTTTGGATCATCATACGCCTGCCACCGTTGGGATGAGCAGTCCTTGTGTAGGGAAGCAAAGAGTCTAACCATTTTCTCGGTATCTGTTGATCAAACTATTTCTTGCGCGGTAGTTGGCGAAATAAGTAGCAGCGTAAATTGATTTGAAGAGGATTGATTCAGACTTGACATCTTTTCAGCCTTCGGCGCATATGAAACTTGGAAACACCCGATCACATTACAACAAAACATCATTTCTGGCATGCCAGGTAGCACGAACTTCAAAGTCGACCACTGTCCAGACCTGGCCCGAAGACGCTCTGGACGGTGTCACCCATGGCCCACGCTGATGGCGCCAAAGGCTGCTTCTCGGACCTCGTAGCTACGTCCAAAAGCAGACTTGGATCGCGGCACTGATGCAAATATCCCTCTCCGCTGACTCCGCCATCAACAATCATGTCATTGGCATCCTTATCCAGCCAGTGTGGCTCGATAGTGTCGTCGGCAGCGCAGATGATTTGCTGGTGAACAACAGTCAGAAACCAAGTGACGACACTCCTCACGTTGTCCTGACGCGGGTTGTCGAACCTGTGCGATGTAGCTAAAGCAGTGACCCAGATGGCGGTTGTCGACTTCATCGTGCCCTGTGCCTCGATGCATGTAAGGGCCATGTTCGTCACGGTCCCCCAGAGACGTATGATGACGTATGATTCATCTGCTTCTGAATTGTGCTGGCGATCAACGACAGGCAGTGAATTGCGTGGGACATTTGGATTCTCATTGTACTTGGTCCAGATGACGGCGCCCTTTGGCGTGCTTAGCTTCGAGCGCCACGATACATCTCCCCGAGGCGACAAATTTTCCAGGATCTGAATCGGGTCCAGGAGCCGCGTGACTCGGGGCAGTCCGGGGACTTCCGCAGTCGTTGACTTCGCCAACAGGTCTCGGGAGGCGGCAGTCACCGAGGCCACGGCGGCCTGCAGATTAGCGTACCGTTGATAAAGGAGCACGACGACGCGGAATAGCCCCTGATGCAACGGCCGTCAAGACGATCCAGTTTCTTGGACCAGCATCTCGGGCTGGCTACATGCTTGGCCATTGTTAGCAATTTGGGTCTATTGGCGGGCGGTTGGGGTGCTGGGATGGATGGACAAGTCAACTCTGAGCAGCGGCAGCTGCTGCTACGGAGTTTGCGAGCTTGTCTTCAGTACAGTCGCACTCGAGTGGGCTACAAAAACTGACATGACTGGTCTTTCGGATAGCGCGGCGAGACGGCACGGCACGGCACGGCGCGGCACCACCCGCCCGTCCCAAATCAGGGAAAGATAACAGCCAACAAGACTGCATCTTCACCCGGGGATCACCCCTTTACCCCTCACTGAGATAACGCTATGCAGTCCGACGGCACTTTTTATCCGGCTGCTATCCCATCTTTTGACTGCGCTGCAACGTCGAGTCGCCACGTGCCATTAAGCTGAGATATCTAACAAAAAAAAAAGTGCGGTGTCGGATTTAACGCATTCTGTTTATAAGCCTTTGTCTTGCTTAGGAGCAACGAGTGACTCTATTTAAAGCTCCACAGATGCATATATGCGTATTGACTATATGCAAAAACCAGCTATGCATGGTTCGCGTGCAACAAAAACATTCTCGATCATGATGAAGCTGAGCAGTAATGACCCCAACGTGTCCATCCGAAAGGTGTCGGTTCTCTTCCCAAGCCCCGAAGCCGAAGCCGACTAAGTTGGGGGCTGACTTCAATCACCTAGTCATATTTCGAATGTTGATAATTCTGGTTGAAAAATTCTTGAGGAACGACATGGTCCGTGACGTCTTTTCATCGTGAGTCCGGTTCATAATTTCGTATGTTCAATTCGAGGACTCGTACTTACCCGTGCCAGGTACTGAGGCGGGAAGGCCATTTGCGAGAGTAGCAATTACGCCAAGAGCGACGAGAAGTTTGGGCCACATGCTTGTAGACGAGAAGATGATATAAGGCAACAAGAGCAGCTTGGTAATCTTGAGATGGACTTTCAGAGTCGGACAAGTGTTGTGGTGTTTTGAAAAGATGGGAGGAGAGGTCGGTGGATGGGGAGATGCGTATTCATGTGTCTGGGAGTCAGCGCATGTCAATGGCCGATATCCGCCCCCACTCACATTCTTTGGTCAGGATTTGGCCAAGTCATCGATCTAGAACTCGCATTGTGCAGGAATCTGCATACATATGCAGATCCATTGCGGTCAGATGAGGCCATATCTAGCACGCCATCCAGCATGCACAAGCATGTGCTCAATCAAACGGACCGACTTCCTCTTCCCGTAACACTCGATGCCGCCGCTTGATAGCGAATTTCCATTGCGGGCTTTATCAAACGGGCCGACTTCTTATTCCCATGATACTAGATGCCGCCGCTTGATAGCGAATTTTCATTGCGTGCTTAATCAAACGGGCCGACTTCCTCTTGCCGTGATACTAGATGTTGCCGCTTGATGGCGAAATTGTCCTTGACTTGTTTGCAATCACGTCGTTCATCTCTCCCTCGACTTATTCCCCTTGAATCTGGTGTTACCGGCCGTCCATCGCAGAGCGGGCGGTCGATTCAAGTTTGAGTGGGCAGTCTCCAGCTTTTTCTCTCGTATGTCTTTGCTCCCTCTAACCTTGTTTTATTCTCGCCGTCTCTTCAATCAACTTTCGCTTTGGTACTCTCCACCAATCAGATTGGTCCGGGCATTGCTATTCCGCGTGCCCGTTTTGCTCTATAAGTTTCCTTTACGCTTTGCAGTGTTGATGTAACATGGAGAGGGTCTTTGGGCATCACTCGGACCAGTATGAGTCTGTCAGCGCCGTTGATGGCCAAGAGAACAATGTCAGACAAGACTCAAGCTGCTCACTCTTGACGGAAAAACCAAAACGTCGGACAAACTTTTGCCTTTCGAGATCCGGCGCGCGGGATATGCTATGGTCTCTGGTCCTTGTGTTCATCGGTGCAAGTCTTGCCTGTGTTGTCATGTGGTTGTTTCTCAGAGTCAATGCAGATCGTCTTTGTCTTAGAAGGCGAACTGTTTTCTGTACGCATTACTCATTCCCGTTGTTGTGAGTTGGCGCTGACCATGCTGCAGCTCCTGTACCGGAGTCGTTGACGGCGAGATACACTCCCGTCAGGTTCAACGGAACGCTCGACTGGCCATCCATTTACAGAGGACCTCCCAACGCAACCATTGACAAGAACTGGAGCGCCCTGAAGGACGGTAAGTCGACGCAGGGTCACACATGGTACCTAAAAGTGGCCCCCTGAAAGAGCTAATTAAAACTGTCTAGTCTGGATCATGAGTATTTCAGAGGACGCTGTGATCCGTTCAGGGTCAGATACCGACTCAGTACGGATCCCGGAAGAGCTTGGTGGGGGTTACATGGCAGATCTGGAATTCACACACCAGCTCCATTGCGTCGTAAGTCGGACAACTGCAAAGCCGAGGACAGGGAATGTCTCCGCTGACGAACACGGTCACGGAAACCAAGAACTTTCTCCGCATGGCTACTTACCGAGAGTACTATCAAGACAAAGCAGCCGAGTTTACAGACAGTGAGCACACAATCAGAACCCATTTAGGCACGTGAAACTCTCTTCCCCTCTCACCTTGGGCTTTCCTGTTCCTCCTCCCGTTCTGACCGCGCCTGAATGCAGACCACTGCGTCGAGATGCTCCGACAAGTCATCATGTGCAACTCGGATGTCGGCGTCATCACCTATCGATGGGTCAAGGACTTTCCGCGGCCTTATCCAAACTTCAACGTCCAGCACAAGTGTCGAGATTTTGAGGCGTTGCAGGAGTGGGCTTTCCAGCAGCGGTTGTCGGCGCCGCCCCATTACCGATTCGTACCTCAGCCTGGCGAGAAGATTTTTGACTCGGCTCCGTAGCGTTCCATGCTCCTCTGGTATAGACCTTTCTTCTGGAAAACTACGACTCAGACTAGAATAGTGCGCTTGTTATACATCAAAGAAAGTTGAGTCAAGGGACTTCCACCAGTACGCATGACAAGAGTCCTCAACCCAAGGCGACCATGTACAGCGACTGACAGATCAATTTCTGGACCTGAACGCGCCCCCAGTGCTTGGTGCGAAAGTTTCAATCTGTTAACTTTCACTTGGTAACCACGTCCTCAATATGATTTGTCCACGCAGCCTACTTTCCATTGAATCCGTATCCCAGAGTTGGGGAGTCGTGATGACCAGTGTCATGTATTTATATATTGGGCAGATCGTCTTGGTGTAGTCCGAAATGGTGCCCAAGGCCATAACGACATCCCGGTTCTACCGCGAAGTCATCCCGCTCTCACATACCGCATCCGATCATATGTGAATCCGAAACCAACGGTGACGTTGCATTTTACCTGTCGAGTCTGCGAGAAAAGACGACCCATAGCATATACATTTCACTTGATATGCCACAATCTATTGAGGCGGGACATGCCTTACGGCTAACAATCCGTCATCGTTGCGTTCCATGTTTCATCCTCATATGACCGCTGGGATAGAATAGTTAATTGCGAACGAAGATGAATGAGGCAACAGAGTAGAGAGAACATTGAAGAAACAGCAGTAGAAAAAAGCTTCTAGTGCACAGGGCAAATGCAGTGTAGCAATGACTTACGGTCTTCTCATGCATATGCCTTGCTTCGATCGTTTTTTTCTTCCACTTGGGAATCCTGACAATCCAGTACAACACCCTTGCGGCGAGGATGTTGGAAAATACATATACCCACATGAGGCCGAAATTCCGCCATCTCATGGAGAAATCGGACTGAATACCGGCAAAAAATATGTTGGTCTCCTTGATCTTGCAGTACTGGCAATCACTGATGGAATCGCCATCCAGAAGATATCCGCCAGCCTCGGCCACGAAGTCGTGCATGTATTCGCCACACGTCTGACCTTGGGTCAGCGTGACGGCGGAGAACTCATTGCTTGCACATGTGACATTGGCATTGGCCAAGCCGGTGGTTAAGACGGCAGAGACGTAATAAGTCAGGGGCGAAGCGCGATAAAGGAAGACCCAGAATCGGGGCATTTGGCTAGGTGAGGCCAATACGCCGCAAGAAAAAAAAAGCCAGGATGAACATGAAATTTGCAGCATTCCCGCCCGAGTCCACCGAGTCTGCGAAGGAGATGCAGAGATAGGTCAAGGTCGAAACTCACAGGAGAAGGACCCAGAAGAGCAGCAGTGTAAGCACGCCGCGCTCACCGCCCTGATCGGCGTCTTGGGCGTTTTCGTTGAATCCAACAAGCCAGTAGAAGAGCACCCACATGAGAACAGAGGTCAGCGTGTCCCAGGGAGTCTCGGAGATAATCTGATTGAGCATGAAGACTTTCCAGCTGTAGGTGTTGGCCGGTCTCTCACGGACTTCATATAGCGAGCGTTGCTTTAGGAAATGCGGCATCTGCTGATCAATCAGATGCCCAGTGATACTTATCAGCTCAAATTGACCCAATATCCCAGATACGCATGGTTTGCGCTCCGTCTCACCCCCAATAACCTCATCCCCAATAACCTTGGGGGGGTTGGGCTGAACGACGTAGGGGCCCATGGGGCATCTTGCCGACTTAACCTGCGCGAAACAGCCTTTGGTGCGGTTCCTCTGTTCAACTGCTCTTTTTTGGTGCTGCTCTGCTCTGCGCGGATGTGCGCACTCAGCTGTGTAAAAGCATCAGGTGAGCCAGGAGCCAACCTTTTTTTTTTCATGGCAAAGGGTGAATTTCCAGGCTCCTCGCGGGCAACACACGCTTAGAGATGCATTGGGGGGGAGAGAAGCTGTAGTTTCAAAATCGACATCACATCTAGGCAGATACAATCTTTACAAGGTAACAACCAGCCTCTACCGTAATATCTCCCCGTCTCTTCTCTTTCCTTTGTAGCGCGCTTTCCAAGATGAATTTCTTGGCCGGGAAGGATTTTTTTTTGGAACCCAAACACGCCTCAGGTCATGCAGGCATGTTTTTCTCCTTGTTAGCCAGACTTGGGCTTGTTTTGGATGTACTGCTCGTACTTCTCGTTGATGCATGCCTCGTACGCCTGCTTGGTCACCCCAGCGACTGTCGAGACTGGATCGATCCAGACCCGTATGGCGTCATGACACGGATAAGCGGCGTGGTTGTCGCGAATCTCCTCCGGGCACTTTTTTTCGGCGAGGGCGTTGGCTTCTTTGAGAGCGCTGTCGGTGCGGGCCAACAGCCGCCGACATGGACGGCGAGGCGAGGGAGAAGCCAACGGCCAAGGGAAACACAGACATGCGCAAAGTTCTGGCTTCAAGAGAACAAGGTTCGAGCTAGATTGAACCGTTGAACGAGAAATTGCGAGGGAGCATGCCTGCAGCCTGCCGCTTGGCTTGCCCTTGTATAAATGGGTTCCAAAATCTGTCAAGGGCCCGAATAGGCCTCGAGGTAAGAACGAGATTTGCCACGATGAACGACCACCGCTTCAAGATGGCGAGTCATTTCTCCACCAATAAGAGGGTGGATTTTTTTTTTTTTTAAAAAGAAAAAAAAATCGGCGCGGCAATTCGGTATACTATTGAGATTGGTATCGCTGGAAGGCAGCGACAGAAAAATGCAGAGAAGAGTCTCCCATTAACGCTCCGACATGAACATGAGCTGCAATCCCAAGTCAGTCTCGTGGCAGAGTGGTGAACGAAATTGGAAGCTACGGCGAGGAGATATGCCTCCGCCACAGCGAACGTCGAGAGAAGCTTCGACAAAGATCGAGGCATTTCGCGACAAGGCTCCCACCCGCTGGGCTCGTTTCATCCACCCGTCATGAAGCTGTTTCTCATCCCGCAGCAACCACCAGTGTCATATACGAGCGCCTTGTCTTTGTCACCCAAGTAATCTCGGTACAAAACTTCTTTTCTTTTTTCTTTGGGTGTGTTCCTATTCTCAATTCTCGTCTGCCTCCTTAAACTCCTGACCATGTCGATCAAGCACATGTGGGAGACAACCAAGACGTATTTTGGTGATGGGCACGTCCTTGAGTCGTCGCCCCTTCGCTTCGACTTGCACGTGTGTGATATGCAGCGTGCAGCGCAGCCGTCAACGGCGTATCCCGGATCCCGCTACGGAATCGAGCTGAGCGAAGCTGCCATGCCATTGTACTCGGTTCTAAGGGACACCTGCGCGCCGGCCTGCACATGCTCTGAGATGGCCGGCATCGTCAGACACTCCGACCAGTGGCTGGACGCGAATCCGATTGACGCTCACCCTGACGACTTGACAGTTACTAATGGCAAGAACGATACAGATCCCGACGAGGTCTCGCTCTACATCATGCGGGACATGCTCAGCTGGTGGGTGCAATGAGGCGGTGAATTGCGTGCAGAGGACTATTGGAAGCAGATGTATGTCGCCTTTGCCGCCATCCCCGACGACGCCCAGCTCATCCCGCAGGTGTTTCTGGACGGCACGTACCGATTCCTGGGTCACACCTGGGACGACTTTCGCCGGTGTCTTTTCCGGGAATGCATGGCGTCAGACGAGGTCGAGTTCGTCGAGATGTGCTTGTGGCGCCAGGTGCTTACGCAATTCTTTGACAAGGTCGACCCTCAGCTCTACCTGATGCTCTAGGGCAAGACGGCGCTGATGACCCAATACCGCGTCCTGACGGGTGGCTCGCTCGGATGTGCGGCCTTGATGCTGGCCACCGAGGGCCGTACGCCGCGACGAAGCTCCTGAATGGCACGGCGCTGGAGGCGGCGTCCATCACCCTTTGCCTGTTGTTGGACATGGCCAAGGAAGCCCTCGGCATACTCAAAGGCGAAACCATGGAGACAGTCGCCGGCGATCGGCAGCAGCTCAGGCTTGAGTTGCGATGGGTCTACGCACGCTGCATGGACCATCTCAGCGTCAAGGACGACCATGCCCATCTCCTGCGTCGGATTGCATCGTTGGGCCTGCATTTGGTACCCATAATGGACAGATACCTTGAGCGCGTCAACGGAAACACCCGCTTCCCGCTATCCAAAGCCCAGGCTCGCATTCTGGTGCCCTTTATCAATCGTCAATGCGCCTCTCCCACTCTTAATCGAGATGGCATGGGCTTAACTTTCGCGGGCGAATCAGGGAGCGATGATGATCAGACGAGTGTTCTTGCTTAGTGAATCTCAAGTTCTGTCCACGACGAGCATGCAGGGATCATTTGGTCGCTTGGCGCATGGGTCCCATGCTGGGCTCCAGCACCTTTGCAAGTGTCATTCTTTATCACTGTCGGCTCTTTGGAGAAAGCTGCCGGAGCTTAGCCGTAGCAGGCATGCATAGGTCACTTGTTGCTAACAGAATTGTATGGAGCACTGGAGGTTGTACAGCACCCCTCGGTGCGAGCCGTAGACACCCGGCACTGGTGTGCGTGTCCATTTGTGTGCCCAGAGCTTTTGAAGTTTTCTGATCAATACACGTCACGAGATGGCTCAATCCGGTTTGACTCGGCTATGGTTCATGCAGCTCACTGTACTTGGGGAGATGCCATCCCTTGATCGCTTCCTTGACCCCCCACATGTTGGCGATGTTGAGCTTTAACGGGGAAGCCAACCCCAAGCCCCAGTTCATCATGGCAATGCTAAAGGTCGAATCGGGCATGCTATACTGGTCTGCGGCCCTTTCCAAGATGCCGTCCTGCACCTGGTTCATGAACGGGCGGAACTTATCATGGTACTGCTTCAGGGCCACCGAAAGGCCGTTGGGGTCGTCGTCACATTGGTGACGTGGCGGGCAATCTCTCCAGCAAGGATGTAGGCACCCACGACGGCGCTCGTGGTACCCATGCCGCTGAGGACGGTCGGACAGTACGCGGCGTCGCCCAGCAGGACCACGTGGCCCTGCGACCAGCGGTCAAGCTGGACGAGGCCCGGACGCTCGCAGTGGAAGTCGTCTGCTTCCATCATGCCCTGCAACACGTCGTCCGAGATCCAGCCGGCACCGCGAAAGATATCGGCCAGCGCAGCCTTTTCTTGATGCACGTTGCCGCACTGGGCGGCCCCGAGCTGCGCAGAGCTGCTTCTGCACGACAGCATGACCTGGAGCTCGGTTTGGCCATGACGGCGCGTCATGATGCCTCGCCTACCAGGAGCCATGTACGTAGTTGACACGTACTTTTCGCCCTCTCGAATGGGCCGGTGAATGGGCCGGCGCATGGTGAAGTACGCAAAGTAGAGATCTGGGAGAAGATGCACGTCGCTCCGGGTCTGGGCCGTGTCGGTGAGGGTGCCTTCCGTTCGCATGAGCCGACGCGTGCGCGACCACTGCCCATCGGCGCCGACGAGGAGATCAAACTCCTCTTCCTCTCCTCCGCCTCGATATTGGACCTGCACCTTGTCGCCACGCTGCGTAAAGCTCTCGATCAAGGTACCAAAATGGTACCTGGGCTTGACTCTGCCTTTCAGGGCACTTTCGTAAAAAAGACGGCACAAATCTCCCCTCATAATCTCGTACTCCGAAGTCAGACTCTGGCTGCCCTTGCCAGACTTGTTGGCTGGAAAGTAGGCTCTTTGCTTGCCAGAGCTGTCCACCACGCGCATCCCCTCCTCGGGCGCCGCCTTGTTGCGAATGGCTGCTTCCAGGCCCATCCGCTTCATGACATCGACGCCATGGCCGCGAAGGTCGAGTTGCAGTCCAGTGACGCGCACACTGGGGGATCTTTCGACCACAGTAACCTGGTGTCCCAAACGCGACAGCCACAGTGCCAGGGCATTGCCTGCGATGCCGCCACCACTGATGAGGACTCTCAGTCTGGACTTCATGCTTTGTATGAGACTTGGGCTTAAGGTGTGAGCTGTGGTTGTGGTAGTTGTGGTGGTTGGGGCCGAGAATGACGAGAAAGAGAGCAAACTTGACTCGAAGTCATTTCATGGCCAAAGGTAGGAGTTGATTGCCATGACGTTTGGAGCTTGGCTGGAGCCCCTTCTTATGTTGTGAAGGATCCAGCGACAACATGGCCGAAGACACACAACAAAATGAAGTTGACGGCCGAAAAGGTCAAGCACGGGTTGGTTGTTCTTGGCTTGCAACGAACGTTTCACTTAGTCTCGGCCGAGAGCAAGCGGACCGGACAGATTACCGACCCACGCATACTTAAAGCCGTTGACGGCCGTCTTGCTGCCCATCGGATCGGCCGAAGCAAGCAGCACTGAAAGAGTCCGTGTCCATTTGCTGTCTGTCGTCCCATCTGCTTGTCTTCGCAATGGACGAGAGTGTACCAGAGGCGGCGCATGATTCCGGTGTGCACACTGCACCGGGTCGACAACGTCGGCGCCCAATTCTGTCTTGCCGCGAGTGTCGGCGCCGCAAGATCAAGTGCGATCATAAACATCCCTGCGCATGCTGTGTCCGCTAGAATACTCGATGCTCTTACCGACGCTACAGTGACGACCGTGTTCCATCTCGCGCTCCCGGCCAGGCAAGACCAAGGGGCCCGACGCAAGCTGCACCTCCCTCACTTCAGACTCAGGAAACTCTGTCCAAATCGGCCACGGCAGATGAGCCTGAGTCGGAGCCCGCATCCGCGGCGTCTCTTTCGTCACCATTGGCTTCCAGCATTCACAGGCACGTCGCGCGACCATCTCGAGGCGTAACCGATGCGCTGGACCCGGCCAGATCAAAGCAGTCAGACCGTGACGGGCCATCTCACCCCACGGGCGAGCATGATGTACGGGGCATCCGGATCCCGCCGCGTGAACCGTCCGGGTCCGTGTCCGTCGTCGCATGGCCAACCAGCATTAGTCACAGCACGCATCATCAGGTCAATGACGTTACTCGGGAATGGCAGGTCGTCGCCAACAAATCCAGGGACCTGGGCAAAGCCCGTCCTGTCGATGTAGCGCATGAGTTTGCAGCCATCATATCTTGCTACGCCGAGATCACCGGCAAAGACAGCGGCAACAGGGCTTTCCGACAAGCCGACGTGGCCAAATCGATCGCCGACGCTGCCAGCATTTTGAGCCAGTGCAAGAGCACGGCCAAGATCAAGACCTGTCGGCCGGCAAGAAATTTGCGCTTTACCGACGGCGACATGTCGCTCCCGTCCCGCCAAGTGGCTGATGCATATGCCAGGCTGTACTTTGCGTGCTTTGAGTCTACGCACCGCATTCTGCATGTTCCCACGTTCTGGGAAGAGTACGACAGATTTTGGGAGCACCCAGAGACTGCATCCATCGACCTTCGCTTTCGGGTTCTCCTGGTCATGGGGATTGGATCGGCCATCTACGAACATGGAGACACTGACGCTGTCCTTGGCACTTTCGAATCTTCTGCTCAGCAGTGCATCTTTGAAGCCGAGGTCTGGCTGGCTGGACCTCTGGAAAAAGACCGGCTGAGCATCGATGGTTTACAAGTATACTGCTTGGTCATCTTGGCGCGCCAAGTCTTGTCGGTCGGCGGCGACACGATATAGATATCAATGGGTTCGCTGATTCACAGAGCAATGCAGTTGGGTTTTCATCGAGACCCCCGGCACCTGCCGCCGATTTCGTGCTTGGAGGCCGAACTCCGCCGCAGGCTATGGGCCACGATCCTGGACTTTGTCGTGCAGGCGGCGCTGGATTCCCGGATGCCGCCGCGCATCTCCCTGGATGAATTCGACACCAGGCCTCCTGCTAACATCAATAACGATGAGATAGACAGATTGACAGAGACGATACAATCGCACAACGTCGACACGTATACTTCCACGTCGGTCCAGATCGCCCTGCTCGAGTCCTTGCCGGTCCGGCTCCGAATCGTCCAGAGCATGAGCAGCTTCAGCGCTGCGCTCACTTTGAGCATGCCATGGACCTCAGCACCCAGCTGGCACAGGGAATATGAGCCGGTCACCGTCGCATGGAGCAGACGAGCGGCGCCTCCCTCTTCCACCGCAACCTCCTGGACTATCTCGTCCGACGGTTCATGATTCCTCTCAACGACCCCTTCGGCAGCCAGGCACGCGAGAACCGAGTGTACTACTACTCCCTCAAGCTCAGCGTCGATGCCGTCATTGCTCTCATTAACCCGGCAGGCTCCGACCCTTGCTTCTCGCGGCTCATGGCCTTGGGCGGCGGTCTGTTCCGCGAAGGCATCCGCTGCGCCATGTCCGCTGTCACGTTGGAGCTGCTCGGACTCGTCCAGTAGCGGCACCTCGACGGCACCCTCGACCGTAGACTACAACACCGGGAGCTAATCAGACAAGCCGTTTTGGATCTCCTCCGCCTATCCGAGAAGCGTCTTCAGCTCGGCGAAACCAATGTCAAAAGCCGCATGTTCCTCAGCATGGTCCTGGCTCAAGAGGACGCAGATGGTGCAGTCGGGTTTTCGACACAGCAGTTTCGTGCTCTTATGTCGTTCAGGGTAACCGTAATCAGGATAGACCAAGATTCCCGTTGGAACCGTCGTCTTTGACATCCAAAACATCCGCAAATTGCCGGTCAGTGAGAACGGGCATAGCCGCAGCCGCCATTTTCATGTCGGGCATGTGAAGCTGAGGTAAACATTCGGCAGCTTTACTCAAAGTCGGGGAGGCACAGGTTGTAAATATTAAGCAGAGATAACCGAAATGAAAATAACGGTAGGCTTGTTGTAGCTAACGGGGTCGTGCAAGTATCCGAGGCGGGGATTCCGTTTCGCCGACCAATGGCAATTACTAAATTACCTAAGGGGGTCCTAAATAGCTTTGTTTAACATGGGCTTTTGTCATGGGCGTCTGCTTTGTCGCACGTGAATGCAAGCTTCGATGGTCACAAGAGAAGAGTACCCCACCTCCAGGCGCCTAGACGAGGTCATCCACGAGAGGATTTTCCCGACACTTTGTCGTAGAGATGAAGTTCTGATCAAAGCGGCAGAAGCTGGGGCAGATGAATGGATTCCTTTGCACCTCTGACAGATGGACTTTCTTTCTCCCTTGCGAGCTTCAATGCTGGCTCTGTGGCAGGCTTTGAGGCAAAGCTTTTCACGACCTCATAGTACGCTTCATCATCATGGTAAGACACGCGATGGCAGCTCGCATTCGCCAAATCCAGGCCAAGTCCTGAGGCAAGACAAGAGCATTGCTACGGAGAGGAGAATGCTGTGCTTGTCACCAAGACGGACAAGTGCCGCTCCGCTCCACGAAACCCTGCTCATCAACAAATGGCAAGCCTGCAAGATTGAGAACGCTGCAAAGCTATTGGCCCATTGGATTGCGGGAAAGGAATCTGCGCTGATATGACTGCTATCCCCAGAATGGCATTTGTCTTTTCCAAGTAGTGGACGATATGGATTCATGATATCTATCTCATAGAGACGTGCACCCAGGACCGCAATCACTTGGGCTGCTTGCGCCTGAAAAAACCGCCCAAAGCCCCCATCAAGCCGCCCAATGTATTCGACGAAGTCGTCTCTTGCTGACTCTCCATGCCGTCGCGAATCCAACCAGGTAGCTTGGCCTTGATACGATTGGCGGTGTACCTCTGATCCACAAGTATGATCGCGGCGTAGTCACCTCGATGGCGGATGGCACGACCGATGCTCTGATTCACCGCTCGCATACAAGCATTTTCATAGAAATCCCTCGCGGCTTGTTTGGCTTGGATCCTGGCGTCCCCTTTGGACGGTTTTGCTCCTTTTTCTTGACTGATTCTTTCGAATGTGCTTGTTTCGATGTACTCCATCTTGGCTTTCCATTCTGGCGAGGTGATGTTGGGAAATGGCAGGCCAATGACCATGACGCAACGGCCGAGCCGGTCTGAAAAGTTGATTCCTTCGGACATCTTACCGCCGACAACACTGAGAAGCAGAGCACCGCGACTAGCTTTGGGAGGCATGTTTCCTGTACCTTCGCCGAGGATGGCTTGTGTGTATTGCTGGAGAACGTCGTCACTCGAGCAAGCTTTCGATTCTCTGAACACTTCCTTCCGACCCTGCAGCCGTTCCCAGATCGTCGGTGCGGTATCGGCGCGACCAATTTGCTGACGTCGACTCCACGCTGTCATTACTTCATCAAGATACGCGTAGCTGGGAAAGAAGATCACCACCCCATCGGGAACAATGGTGCATATGTTCAGAATCGAGAGACCCAGCTCTTGCACCATCTCTTGATCCCCCCGACGCTGATAGCTAAAGTCAAACGTTGGACCTCCAACTCGAGTGCCGGCAAGGGTATAGACACACAGGTTCTCCCGTGGTATGACATGGCCGCAACTCAGAGTCGTCACTTTCGGTCCTTCCAATGTTGGAAAGAGATGAAGTTTGTAGTCGTCAAATGGTGACATAGTTCCGCCTGCGAGGATGACTGCCCTGGCGCTCGATACAACGGATGAGAATGCGTGGGTCGGTGAAAGCAGCAGGTAGGAGAGCTGTACATCATTTGCAGGTCCTCCTAACTTTTGGTAAAACACTCGACCCTCGGAACTGGTGTTCATTAAAGCCACGAGAAACGAAGCAAGTGAATGCAAGACGGGCGTGCTCGACCTGGCTATGTTGGCCTTTTTCGGGTCCGTTTCCCTCTCTACATGAGCGGCATAGCTCTCAATTTTGTATGCAAGTCTGGACTCCTGGATATACTGTATAAGATCGAACATGTTGATCTGGTCGATTCCTTTGCGACGAGTCAAGTCATTTGTGTCTACAATCCCATGATCTTGCTGGCGATGAAGTCAGGACAATGTTCTTGACCGGATGTGATCTGCACAAACCTGGAGGCTTTTCGCATTTTCCATCCATTCGCTCAATCCATCAATCACGCGCCCAGCTCTTCCGACGTTCACACGATTGACGCCTTTTAGTTTCTTGCCAAAACGCTTGACGTAAATGCCGAGCATGCTGCGAGCTTTGCGCAGGTCACCGAGCTTGATATCTGCGGCGTGCACGTTTGCAATTGCATCCATCACGTTGTGTGCCTCGTCAATAATCACGACATTGCCTTCCAGTTTGATGCCAAGCGCTTCTCTGGCGCTTCTCTGAAGTAAAAGTGGATATGGCAGAGTGACGATCTCAGCTCCAGGGAGAGCAGGCCGCGACGCATAGTAAGGACAAACAGCCAATTTTTTCCCCAACTGATGCAGGTCTTCGATGTCAGGGATCGTGGCCAGAGCTGTGTCACGGAATTGGTGCGTTTGGCTCAATAGCTCGTCCGTGGGGACATAAGCGCACTTCTCAGCAGTGCCAGGCTGTTGCAATTCCGCGCAGCGATCATTGATGGCCTGGCCAGAGCCGAGCCGCGTCACACTTGGATTAATGCAAAGGCGTTGTCTGGAGGACAGGGGCAGTAACTTGACTGGCTCAAAGGTGGAGCTGTCTCCTTCGCTCACGCAGGTGGGCAGAGACGAAGGAAATGCTGGACGACGCAGCTCGGTGATGAACTGTGACAGTTGCGAATGAGTCCTTGAGGTGTAGAAGATCTACAGATGGTCACCAGATGTATCATCACTTTGGGAGCCAGGCGATAAGGTGTCCTCGCACCTTGACATCCTCTTCTAGGACGTCAGTATCCTGTTCTTGTTTCCGAGATCCGCCAAGACCAATTCGTTCTAACACCTCACGAGACTCTTTACTTAGCCCAGACAAGGCGCCTTGAGGGTTGGCTTCGGGATCGTCTCTTTCGTCCAAGAGCCACTCATTTTCGTCAGCGTCTTGATCTCTGGAGTCACCTGGAACGGCAGCGCCTGCCAAACGTCGACGTTTTCGGCCCTGATCCTCCGCGGCCTTTTCCTTGAGTCTGGCAGACTCGAGACGCTTCTCCCGGTCTTCCCACCTCCGAGCCAGCTCCTCACGTTTGCGTTGCAGGAGCTGGTCGATAAGCCACGCGGGCTCGTCCTTGCACGACTCTTTTGCAGCCTGTATGGAGTTTTCGATCTGCCGGGACTTGTGCTTTCGAAGCCATGTGAGGGATGCGCAAATGAGCGATAGTGATTTGCCCTGAAAAACTCTCGGGTCAGATCACTCCAAATTTGCCCCCTTGAAGTCAATCTCCAAAATGTGAAACTCTGTAAAATGACTCAAATTATTCACTTACCGTGCCTGTAGGACTCTCGAGGATTCCCACTCGCCCGTCACCATTGTCCAAAATATCATACACGGTCCTCATGAACCTTTCTTGGACATCGTACGGCGTGAAAGGGTGGTTGAAATCCAAATCCTGCAAAGAATGCACTGCATTTTCCACGCAGCCCACCGAATCCATCATCTGCCCATGTTACATGACAGACGAGAACTTTCGTAGCCCAAGCTTCTCGATCATCGAATCAAGCTTGCGAGGCATGACGTGCGCGACCGTGACACATTGGTGGGGCTGTGCTTGCCTCGCGAAGAGTCGCGGAGTCACCTGATCGGAGCACCACAATTTGCCCCACACCAGACCACACTATTCCAGAAGGCTGTATCCAATCAAGTCTCTTAGGGTTAAGCTGCCCTCTCGCTAACATTTCTCCGGGTTCCGCGCCTGTTAGGGCAGCCAGATGTGCAAACTCATCACCACGCTTTTGGTGTCTCCGACGCAGTACATTGGAAAAGCGTCAACACAACCACCGTCGCCATGCCTACCCGAACCTCGAAAACCCGCAAGCTGTACGTATCTCAATTTTCGATAGGAAAGCGAGGACGATTCTTCAATTGAGAATGGGATTTTTGCCGCCCGGCATCATCAAAAATCTCTTCATGCTCGAATCGATGCGCTCGCCTGGAGAAACGGCAGAACACCGTCCCAGGCTACTCATGCTAACGACTTGTCTTTCCCAAATAGTCGCGGACACGTTTCTCATGGTCATGGACGTGTTGGCAAGCACCGCAAGCATCCCGGTGGTCGAGGTCTAGCTGGTGGTCAGCACCATCACCGTACCAACATGGACAAGGTTCGACCGATTTCAACAGTTTCGAGACGCACGGCATGTGGCTGACTTTGTTTGCAACAGTACCATCCTGGTTACTTTGGTAAAGTTGGTATGCGGTACTTCCACAAGCAGCAGAATCATTTCTGGAAGCCGATCATAAATCTCGATAAGGTAAATACCCTTTGGCTTCTACAACGAATCGATTTTTCCTTCCTCCCGTGCGGAAGACAATTGTGGATTTAAACGAAAGGACGCTTTGGTTTTTGTCATGACGGGGCTGGGCTCGCATTTTATCAGGACTTTGCAACGCCGCACGATTACTGACATGCATTCTAGCTATGGACCCTTGTCCCAATCGAGACGCGCGACGCATACATTTCTGGTGCCAAGAAGGACACCGTCCCCGTTCTCGACCTCCTTCCCCTCGGATACTCTAAAGTCCTCGGCAAGGGCCGTCTGCCCGAGATCCCTCTGGTTGTTCGCGCGAGATGGGTCAGCAAGTTGGCCGAGAAGAAGATTAAAGAGGCCGGTGGGGTCGTCGAGCTGGTTGCGTAAATGATGGTGAAGGGAAAGGGACGAAGACTTGCATGTCTTCAGCTCGTCTGATGTTTTTGAAGCCTCGGTAGCATGTATGCTTTCGAAAATTACGGACATGGGGGGCAAGAATGGCGTCATTCCCTTTCGCGGGGAGGGTCGGAAATCAAGCATATGCGCTAGAAAATTGAAGTAGGGGAATGCTGACTTTCATGATGACTTTGAAACATGGAGCCTGAACGACGAATAGATCAATTCTGGATCCTGGCTTCTCGAACTGTCCCGTTTGATGGTGAGCTCCTTGTTTGGCTCCCTGGCCTGAAGAGCCCTCCGCACCAATACATCGTCAGATGCTCCGGCAATTGTGACATGCTCAAGTGAATATGGCGAAAAAAAAACAAGCCAGTCAATTGACCATGGGTTCAAAGATGCACGCGGCTAATCAAACATGACTCCAAATCCCGAAAAAGAGGCAACCATGCGGCCCACAGATGCACCGGTGTTGTAGAAAGAGGATGCCCGCCATGACAGAATGCTCAGGTAGAATGCAAACAGCTGGTATCAACTACAGACAAAACTCCAAGAGCCATGCTTACTCCCATGCTTACTTTTTGCTACACTGCAATGATGTCCACCTCGTTTTCGAGCCCGATGTCTTGGCTATAAGATTCCTCACTCTGCAAGAAAGGATGCTCCAGTGCCTGCTTTGCTGTTATTCTCCTGGACGGGTCCAATTCCATGCATCGTTCCAGAAACCTTATGGCCAATATCTCTTCTTCTCTTAGGGGCTTGTCCTCTGTTCGACAAGTGCTCCATACGATGATCTTTTGCATGGTGAAGCCCTGTTGACCAACTGTGGGAATATTCGTTTCGAAAACACACCCGTGCAGCAAGCCAGCCGCCTTCATGCGCTTGGAACCAAATATGGTTGCTATCTCGATCATAGCCTCCACATCATCTGCCGAATTGAAGAATGGAAAGCGTCTTGATAGAATGGTAAGAAGTATGACGCCTGCAGACCAGATATCGATTGCGGTCGTCTGCTCAGTACACTTGAATAGCACCTCGGGAGCGCGGAATCCTCGAGTACCAGCACGGTTGGCACGTCTGGACAATCGAGTATCGGACTTGGGATATCCCGTTTGGGAGGAAGTTGCCGTCTGCGCCCAGACAGAATTCGCTTGGCGGTGTTTGCGCAGCTCACGAACATCGTGACAAAGGCAGGGCTTGCAATCGGACCCTTCGCGTTCTGCCAGTCCAAAATCAACAAGGACACCGTGTTGCGTGGCTGGATCGTACAGGAAGTTGGTGGGCTTAATATCACGGTGAAGTATCTTGTGTTCATGTACACTTTTCAGTGCCGTGAACAACGACCGAAGATATACAGCGACGTCCGCAGTCGTCATGTCTCTGAAGTAGGCTCGGAAATCGCCGTGTCGGAAGTATGGCAGAATGGCGACCACCTGGTCGGTATTCCGAAAGGCCGTGATCAGAGGGCACACAGATGGACACAGGCGCAGGTCATGTAGTAACTCGAGCTCGTTGAGAATGCGCGCAGGGCTTGATGTGACATAGATTTTCTTGATGGCAACGAATCTTGGTCTTCGGCGCTGCCTCTTCTCTGATTCGATGTGGCTTCCGTGTCTTTTGAGTGGTGGAGGTGTCCACTTCGATGTGTCGTCGTCAAAATCCCAGCTGTTGTCATACCTATCGTAGCGGATGTCTTCGGCCTTGTAGACGGTTGAGAAAGTTCCTGTTTGAAGAAGAATCGAATCAATCAGCCGGGCCATTGAGGACACTGTCACTTAGGAAGTCTCGACGATACGTACCCTCGCCGATTCTCTTGATCAGGCGATACTTGCCTCGGAAACCAGGAAAGTCGTCGCCCAACTTGTTCATGTCAGCTTGGACACTGCACTCGATCTGTTCGTCCTCTGAGGTCTCTTCGTCATCTTCCTCCTCTTCTTCAAGCTCTTCCTCTGCTTGGTCCATCATCATGTCGTCTGTCGGAGTGGCGGCCCGCTGGTCCATGCCGTCCTCCGCCATCACCTCCGTCTCTTCGGTACGCACATCTTCATGTATGTCGAATGGTTCATCTGCCACTCGACGTGGGACAGTCGAAGCCATGAGGTCGCGAGCCGGGCAACCCAACGGGCGACAATGAAGGCCCGAAGTTGACTGTCAATTGCTATCCGGTTCGAACTTCGTTTCCTTGACCAACGTTCTTCACAATCAGATGGGAGCAGAGCAGGGTCAGCACTGTCCAGTATTGTGGAAGAGCAAGTCGATTCTCATCACCGAACCATCGGTAGTCCTGACATGTAGGATTCGTGAGAGAAGCCTCGAGCGGTAATTCAATTTTCGAGTTGCTGGCGAGGGCTAGCGGCTCGCGGTGACGCGCTTCCATCTCAAAGACGCTTCTCCGCATGTGGCATGTGGAGAAAACTTTCAGAGCACGCAGGGTGGGGGTGATGCGGGTGTGCGCGTGTCGAAACAAAACAAAAACATGCGTTGCTAAGAGACGCAACACCGCAGCACAGAATCGCAACACCAAACCTGTCGAATGAATACAATCCTACCACAACAACCCTTATCCTAAAATCCGACGTCAGCGGTGATTGATTTTTGATACGAAACCTCATCCCCAAGTCCTGTGCCATTTTTTTTACGCCATTCTCTGTTCCCGCGCGCGCGCGCGATTGAACCACGGCTCGGTGGGGGATCCTGCTGCCCAACATGGCCACCATTAGCTTCGACATCAACGATGCTCTCAAGCATTACATGTCCGATCCTACGGCGATTCCCACTCCCGAGGCCGACAGCGCGTTGTTTGACTGCGAAAATAATCCCGAATCCCTCACAAATCCCATCATCAACCCCGTGTTGAATCCCATCGTAGATGCCGTCGCTCACGATCCTGATGCGATTCTACGAGCAAATAATATGGACTCGTTGCAGTTCCTCCTCAAGTGAGCTGCCACAAACTCGTTTGAAACCACATATATCTTGTTTCTGACAAATACTGCACACAGACACACTTCCTTTCTACCCACTCACGCACTAAGCAAAGTGTTTGACCTGGTAACAAGTGGTCTCAGCGCTGAATGCGATTATTTATACAATGATATGGACACACCAGATGAGCAGGAATCTGTCGCGCATCATAGACAGCTCCTCGAGATCTACGGATTCTTGTTGCAATGGACCATCGCCGCTGTGGAAACCAAGACGGCCGAGAAATCGTCGGCCGTACCAACGGCTCGTGGCCGAGGAAAGCCCAAAAAGGGCACGTCGAAAGAGGAGACATGGGATTCCTCAAATCAGCTTCAAGCCGCACTCGAAATCATGTGCAAAACTCTTAAGCAAAAGCTCTCAAAGATCTTCCTCACGACGAGCGAGAGGGACACATTCATTGGACTCCTGACTCGGCCAGTGTACATGATCTTGGAGAGTGAACAACGGGCAAAAACTACTTCCATTCGGATGCACTGCTTCAAAGTCTTGTGTATTGCCATCAAGCATCACGGCCATGGCTATGGTCAGTGCAGCCCATGGGCTTCGCCCCAAGTTCTGTAAATCCTTGCTGACAAGAACAACAGCCGCGCAAATCAACGTCATCCAAAATCTCACGTATTTTGAGCATCTGTCAGAGCCCATGGCTGAGTTTCTGCACATCCTGGCCGAGACATACGACCACCCTCAGCTTGCGGATGAGATCCTTCGAGAGATCAGCGGCAAAGAATTCAACTCGAATGATACCAGAGGTCCTAAATCTGTCTCGACTTTTATTTCGAAGCTCTCTGAGCTTGCACCGAGGCTCGTCATCAAACAAATGACGATGCTAGCCAAGCAATTAGACAGCGAGTCGTACACCCTGCGGTGCGCGTTGATCGAGGTGTGCGGCAACATGATTGCCCACCTCAGCCAACAAGACGATCGCAACGACAATCTCAAGTCTCAGCTCAACGCCTTCTTCGACGTCTTGGAGGAAAGATTTCTGGACGTCAACCCGTACTGTCGCTGTCGCACTCTACAAGTGTATATGAAGCTCTGTGAGCTGGATCAGAAATTTCCCAAAAGGCGGCAAAAGGCGGCGGAGCTGGCGTGTCGAAGCCTGGAGGACAAGAGCAGCAACGTTCGTAGGAACGCCATCAAACTTCTCGGGGTGCTCATCAAGACCCATCCTTTCACGGTCATGCATGGAGCCCAGCTCTCTCGAAGAGAGTGGCAAGAGCGCCATGACAAGGTTGAAGCGGAGCTCAAAGCGCTGAAGCCTCCTCCGGGCATGCCCGGATTCGGCGAAGAGAACGCGAATACCACGGTTGACAACGAACTCCTGGACGAGGCGACCGAGATAGAATCTCCGCACAAGCCGAGGGCAATGACAGAGGAGGAGAAGGTGGCTGCAGTCGAGAAAGCAAGGGAGGAAGCGGCCACGAGTGAAGCCATTGAAAAGTTGACACTCACGCGGCGATACTACAACGAAGCCCTCCGGTTCATCGATATTCTTCATGACGCGACCGGAATAGTGTGTCAGTTACTCGGTGCCAGGAACAAGAGCGAGGTGATTGAAGCCATCGATTACTTTGAAATCGGCGACGCATACGATATTGAGCAGAACAAGCTTGGCATTCGACGCATGCTGAGGCTCATCTGGACCAAGGGGAACAGTGACGAAGGAAAAGGTGTTCAGACACACTTGATTGAGTGCTACCGCAGACTCTTTTTCGAGGCTCCGGACTCGTTTAGTCCCAATGATGCAGCCAACTATGTTGCGCGGAACATGATCAGCTTGACGTTCGGAGCCACTCCCGCGGAGCTCACCTCGCTGGAGCAATTGCTCGCCACCATGATGAAGGGTGGAATCATTCCCGATGTGGTCATCGCCAAATTGTGGCAGGTCTACGGCGTGCAGAGGCGTGAGATTTCGAAAACCCAACGTCGCGGCGCCATCATAGTCCTCGGAATGCTGGCAACTGCGAATCCTGGGATCGTGGTCGACGAGATTGAGACCATGTTGCGCACCGGACTGGGCTCCCACGGTCGCGACGATTTGCAACTGGCCAAGTACACCAGCATCGCTCTTCGGAGGATAAATCCCACTGGTCGTCATGCCAAAGAATCGACCGCGACCTTCAACAGACTACCCAACGACCACGCCGTCCTTGGTCGTCTTGCCGCCATTGCCGAGGTGAGGTCAGAGAGCAAGGAATGGTACGGAGTTGCAGAACAAGCCATCAACGCCATTTATGCAATCTCCAAGCACCCGGATGTCCTTTGCTCCGAGATCATCCGCCGGAAAACGAGGCATGTGTTTGCGCAGTCGCGTCCTGGTTCGAGACCTACCTCTCGGGACGAAACGAAGGGGTTGCCTGACGTGACGATGAATCAGGCCATGAGCCAGGCCATGAGCCAGGCCACGCAACCTGACAAGCCAAAGACGCGAGACAATGCCGTCAATCTCTCGCAGCTGCTTTTCATTGTCGGACACGTTGCGATCAAACAAATCGTTCATCTTGAGCTGTGTGAGCTTGATTTCAAGCGTAGGAAGCAGGAGAAGGAGAAGCAGGCACCCGCCAAGACGGACAAGGACAAAGAAGACGCAGACGAACTGGATCTCATCGGAGGGACGACAGAGGATGACTTCACCGAGGCCATGGCCCACATCAGAGAGCGAGAGCTTCTGTATGGACCCGACTCGCTGCTTGCCGTGTTCGGGCCCCTAGTGTCTGAGATCTGCGCCAATAACACCACGTATGCCGATAAGGGCCTTCAAGCTGCTGCCACGCTGTGTCTTGCCAAGCTCATGTGCGTCTCGTCGGAGTACTGCGAGACCAATCTGCCTCTGCTCATCACCATTATGGAGAGATCGCCCGACGCCACCGTTCGATCCAACGCAGTGATTGCACTTGGTGACATGGCTGTCTGTTTCAATCACCTGATTGACGAAAACACAGACTTTCTCTACAGACGCCTCGCAGACGATGACGCCTCTGTCAAGAGGACATGTCTGATGACACTGACGTTTCTCATCCTGGCTGGCCAGGTCAAGGTCAAGGGTCAGTTGGGCGAGATGGCCAAGTGTCTGGAAGACGAGGATCGACGGATCGCAGACTTGGCGAGAATGTTCTTCACGGAGCTCAGCACAAAGGACAATGCAGTATACAATCACTTTGTGGACATGTTCAGTCTCCTGAGCGCCGGAGGCAGGATGGAGGAAGAGGGCTTCAAGCGAATCATTCGCTTCCTGCTCGGATTCGTGGAAAAGGTACGTCAAGGCTGTCCCAACCCCCCCCC
>JMQE01000632.1:0-40478 GCA_000731825.1 Hypocrella siamensis
AGAGAGAGAGAGAGAGAGAGAGAGAGAGAGAGAGAGAGAGAGAGATAGAAACAGAGCGCAGAATCAAAACTATCGCACCAACCTTACTGCCTGTGCATCTTTTGCAGAGCCCTCAGGCATCGGTGTCTGAGTCCTAGCATCCGCAGGCGAGATCCGAGGGCTGGTCAGAGGATGCACATCCTCCGTGGAATCAAGTAACCGCTTGGCCGAAGCCGTAGCCGTAGCCTCGACTGACTTGCGCCGCTCCTCCTCGAGCTTCTGTTGCTTCTTCTTCAATCGCCTTTCGCGATCTGCTTCCACGCGCGGCTGCATTTCCTTGCCTCTGCGGAAAAGATCCAGCCCATCATCGCCAGACTTGTTGCTTACTTTCGCAAGATCCTGGATTTGGGGCGAATATCTGTGCAGAGCTGTCGGTTTGAAGGGAAGTTTCTTTGCCTTGGGGGCCGGGACGGGCATCGCGTCTTTTTCGCTCATGGTGCTAAAGTGATGAAAGAAAGAGCAGACGCGCGGGGACCGTGAGGAGAAGCCCAGGGGCCTAAGCTAGGTTCTCACTTTTCTGCGCGATGCATCACCGCGAAGGCGATGCCTCTTCTTCTTTTTTTACTGCAGTGTTGTCACGCGAGCGGGCGCGCGGCTGTCCGCACCTGTTTAAGCGCGATTATGTGCTCAGGTGGCAGGTGCGTGCTTTCGAGGCCCCACTTTCAATCGAAACCGGCGTCGACGCTACGTTAACGCGCACACCATTGTACCTACAGAGGAGCTTCAACATCTGCAACTCATTCAATAACGAGGAAAATATCGTCCCGTCCCGCCTTATCCACCATGTCGTCCGTAGAGAACGGAAACACCGCACAAGGTGATGGAAATGATCCTTCTAGCTTCCTAAGCGACATCATTGGCAATCCTGTCATTGTCAAGCTCAACTCGGGCGTCGTCTACAAGGGTAAGCCAGATGGCACGGCTCAACTCAACTTTCGCGCGCAAGCTAATCATGACACTTTTATCAAGGCGAACTCCAATCCGTGGACGGATACATGAACATTGCACTCGAGAAGACGGAGGAGTACGTCAATGGGGCCAAGCGGAGGGACTATGGCGACGCATTCGTGCGTGGCAACAATGGTGAGTAATTGCTAGTTCAGAATGATCACGAGGCCGACATCAGGCAGCTAATTTCTTTTTGCCTGCTCAAGTCATGTACATTTCTGCAGATTCATGAGCAGCGAGGAGAATATGGAAAATAATGATACCACGCGACCTCGTGACCACCACATGCAGCGATATCGTCGTGACAATCCCAGGCCCCGTCGTTGACAGAAAATACACTTTTTGCAAGATGCTCGACCCTTTCTCATCACGATGAAGTCGATGAATGCCTGACGACTGCTGAAAAATGCTTTGCGTTATTCAAGTCCGCGTCATCCAGGCGTAGATTGTGATGCCATGGAATTCCACCTCCCTCTTCTCGTTCCACACCTGATCGCCATGCGTCAGAATCTCGTCAAGTTTTGCCTGGAACATCTCCTTGTCCTTTGCCGAAAGCACAGCTACTTGGCTGAGAGTATGCATGCGATCCCACAGCATCTCTCTTGTTCGCCAGGCAGTAAAGTGCACCGTTTCCTGGCCGATGGGCATGGCGAAGAAGGGCTCGGCAGCACGCGATTGGCGGTCAAACACTTGCCACCATTTATCGTCGCGGAATCGGTCGCTGCCATCTGGCGCGAGGGTCTGGACCAGCTGTTTCAAGCGGCCTTCCCACTCGGTCGAAGGGGTCCATTTGAGCGGTTGGTTGTCTGGGAGACATGTCAGTGTTGCAACCATGGGCCTTTTGTATTATTTTCCTTTCCCCTTCTCGTTGACCCAGCGCCTTCCTTTCACCTACAGTCTTCAATGTTCCATATGATGCCAAAGGTCCCGCTTGGTTTCAACACACGGTGAATCTCTTCGAGGGCAGCTTCATGAGCGAACCTAGACACGCGGGATGAACCGGGTTTCGTTCATGCTTGCCACTGAGTCTGGAGGAAAATTGGCGAAACTCACCAGTGGAAGGACTAGCAATGATGGTAAGATTCTTCAGCTTTACCATGTACCTGGAGAAGGAAGAAGTTGGGTTGCCGACGTATGACCTTACCTGAGCTGCAATGACCGCGTCTGCCCACCCATCGCTGATGTTCATGCCCGTGGCGAGGCCGTCACGAACGTCGACCCGCTTCAGTTTCTTGCCCGCCAGACTCTCTCGCATCTTGGCTACTGGCTCAACTGCGACAATCTCGAAATGTTCCTCTCGCGCCACCAGCAGCTCCGTAAACTTGCCTGTGCCGGCAGCAAGGTCAACAATCTTCGCGTTTGGCTTGTCGGCCACGCGCAAGTGACTCAGGAGAGACTGGAGAGCTTGTGGGGGATACGAGGGTCGATGCGCGTCGTACGCAGAGGCATTGTCGAACCCGGTGGTGGCGGCATGTACAACGCCTTGTGCTGCCATTTCACCCTCTCTCTATCTTTTCTTTTAATTTGGTGAAAATGACGTGTGATTATCTACCATGTCCTCTACGAATTTCCGCGCCTCGCGTTCTGTATTTATATAGAAAGTGACGGCCACGTTCACCTGCTGGCGCCGCCGAGGCCGGTTTCTTCGCAGTGGAGAGCCTGATACATTTCCGAGTTTGGCCCGTTGGCTCCTTCACACCCACTGTTATCACCGAACAACACCGATCGATCTACGAGATTGGGGCCGCTTCATTCAGACACATGAATTGTCGACAAGATTTATTTTGTTGGTCGCTTGTATGCAGAAGCTTGATACGATGTACATGTGTGCAATGGTGCAGCTCAGCCGAGCTGAGACGTATTCGAAATAGCCAAGATGCCAGGATGCCAAGATGCCAAGTCACTTCTTGCGAATCGCCGCTCTATATTTTCAGTCCTCTTGCTTTCTCAATCTCCTGTACGAGCGCTTTCTATGCAGTGCCCTGGGAGTCCTCTCAACGGCGCCGTCTGCCCGTTGGGCTAGGAACTCGGGCCTCGCGCCCAGAGCGCCTGCGGGCAGAATCTCGAATCCGCTGCTGAGCTTCCTGTGGTCTCTGTTCACGAACACATGGGCGGAGCCATAGACTGGCGCCTGATCAGATGAGTGTCTCACTCTCCATGATTCTGACGAAGATGACCTTATTCTCGGAGTCTCCTCATGTTGCGATCGAGGAGGAACGGCAGCGCTCTGGTCCTGGAATGACCATCTCCTGGAACCTGGCGGCTTGTGCATGATCAGATGTTGCTGCTCGCGGGGACGGCGCACCCTCGTCGATTCTGACGACGACGACCTCGCTCCTGACCTCTGCTGCTGATGCGGCCGAGCAACGGCGGAACCGTTGTGGTCCAGGAAGGAACCACTTCTTGAAACTGGCGGCCGCTGCAAGACTGGATGCTGCTGCTCGCGTTGGTGGCTGACTACCGTAGATTCTGACGAGGATGACCTTGCTCCCGGTTGCTGCTGCTGCTGCTGCTGCTGCTGAAGGTGCTTTTGTGGTCGGGGAGGTGCGGCAGCCTCAATGTTCTGCGAGGAACTTCCTCTTGAACTTGACGGCCTGTGCGTGATCGGATGATGCTGCTCCTGTAAACTTGGTGCTTCTACTTCTCCTCCAGCATGGTCAGCATGGTCAGCAAGACCAGCGGAATATCGACGATCGTGGGGACGGGACGAAGTCCTCGGCATGCGGGTGGAGGCTATTCTCGACTTTCGTCGTGGTTCACGCTCTTTATCATTGGGTGGCTCTTGTACGCCGTGTTGCAAAGCTCGTTGGTCAGAATCGACATGGCTTGTCGTCTCATGATCGCTGCTAGGCAAGTGGCGATAGGGATTCCAAATTCCTCGCACCTGGATCCCATTCCGGATCGCATGCGCCCCAAATGGCACCGTTGTATCATCCAAATGACGAATGCCGCAGGCCTTCATGGCGGCCATTCTTTCTCGTTGCTCCTCGTCAACGAGTTCATGTCTCCGAACCTGTCGATTCGCGTGCCACAACTTGACCAGACCGATGAAAAAGACAACGACGATGCTGCAGGCAAGAACCTGAATTTTGTCATTTCATTTTCACACACGGACAATCAGAGTCAGCAAGTAAACTTTCGCATGAATCCAAGACACAACAGGCTACCCACGAAAGTCAATTGTTCCCATAGTTGCCACCCGGTGAAGAAGGAATTCATGATGAAGGCGTTGTGGGTGTCCAGCCCAGATGTGCCAAAAAATGCTGGACAAAGGGCATCATCTGGGCGAAGATGATGTGTTGGGTTTTTGTACGGCTTTCCTTTCTTTTTTTGGTCCCTGAAAAAAGAGAAACGTTGGCGACGAACAAAAAAAAAGGACAAATGTGGAATGCAGCAGGAGCCAACAAGTAGTCCGTGGCCCTAAGTCAAGGTGCCACAGAATACGACGTTCCAGTCATGGGCTGTTCGTGAGATCGGCGCATCCTCGTATCCTATTTCCAGCTACGACTGTGTGTGAATGGGGGGAGGGGGGGGAGGGGGGAGATGGGCAAAAAGTCTGTGCTTTTGCTGTGAAAATGCGAGCCGCATGTGAGCGGCAAGGGGGGGATGAGAGAGGAGAGGGGTGTTTCTTGGAAAAAGTGAATGAGTGATTCCGACTGGTGTGTCACATGGATGGATGTTCGGCAAGAAGGAGGCGACTTGGCCAGCTGTCACACCATCCGATGCAGCTATCTGCAGACGCCAGGGCGCCGCATCCGTGTCGGGATGAGGCATGCGGTCAGGTCTGAATGTTGGAACAGCTGGGCTGCTCAGCTCATCGTGGGGAGGGGCAGGTAGGCGGCAGCTACGTAGTGTGTAGTCAAATTCTCTTCGTCACATGCCTTCATTCATATCAAAGCTTCTCCATGCGCTCCAAGCATGGCGTTGGTAGCTTTTGTCGAGTGAAACTGATTTTCCAATCCACTCGATTCTCTGTTCATTGGAGCTGAATCATGCTGCGGGCTGCTTGGCCGATCTTTGATCTTGGCCCTTGGGCCTGATGCATCAACTGCCAACAGGATTCCAGGGTTGCATCAGCACAGAACTGCGGCTTGGGTCGTCTGTTGGCAGCCCGCATACAGTCGGTAGGTCCAGATGTCATTGCTTTTCCCAAAAGAGAAACCGGAAGGAGGACAAAGAGAAGGTAGAACAGCAAGAACGGGCTCGCACCTTTAGCTGAAGGCCGACAAAAATTCTCCCTGGCAATTATTCCAACAGACTCAAGCTGCCCTGCTGGACATGATACCACAGGTCATGGCGGCCTCACGAAGATTGCCTCACAAGAGAGGACTCAATCATAGCAAGGGCGTGTACGCATTCAACGTACATTATTCTCCGACATGCTTGGGTTCCACAGAATTTTCGCGCCTCTCACAGCGCATCGCATATTGTACATGTACAATGTACGGAGTATGAAATTGCGGAAATTTCAGGAGGGATTCGAGCCACGTTCCTGCATGAGGGGGTGTCATTCGTGAAGGAAAAACCCGTCCTCAAAAGGATGGGAAAAGTACGTCTGTCCTCTTGGGTTGGCAACCGTCAGTGTGGCGAATCAGGCAATTCAACCAGCCGTGGATGTCGAAAATTCAGCAGTTACCCATGATGAAACGAAGGATTGGTCGTCCGTCATTGGTTGCTGTGGTGTGTTTTGGAAGGTGATGTGGTCCGGTGATGAGCTGCTGCGCTTTGAATGGTTGCATTTTCTCACGTTGCTTATCCAGTGCAAAAAGTCAATTGGGCATCAGGGAATTATTTTGCATATCCCGCAGGCAGGGCAGGGCGACCTGCGGTGTGCTGATTGATGCTCGCGATGAAAGGCTTCGGAGAAGCTGGTAGGTTGGAGCTGGTCAATGACATCATGGCGTGTGGTTCCTGCCCACCTGTTCGGCAAGAGCGACTTACCAGTACTAGTTGGTCGGTCTAGGGCGCGCCCAAGGGCCAAGCCGCCGAACAGCCAAGGCAGTTCCCCATCCGTCGGATCGACACCCACAAACCTGCGCCAAGCCTCGGCTGGCGAATTCGTCGTCGCTAAATCACTTGCGAAGATGGGAGGCGCGAAGGCGCTTCTATTTCCTGTCCGCCCCTAAGCCTCGGCCAAAAGGGCAAGTCCGGCTTGCGCCCCCAATGACAATGCCCCATCGTGCCGGTCCCCGCTCCTCGACAGTGTTGAAACAATTCTTTAGCCCATCGGATCGGTCCAAAAGGTGCAAAAGCTGCATCCACCTACAATTGTTGCTATCCACTGTACTCCGTACCTCGTTTCCCTCGCCGTTCTCGTCGCCCGTCCCTTTAGCGGCTTCTCTCCACGTTCTTCTTATTGTAAAGTCTAAGACACACCCCCACGCTATTCTTCGTCGCTAGCCGTCTTCTCTGTTGTGTGTTTTCATTTCTCGTTATCCCCGCGTATAGATCTCGTGCAATCACAACATATCGCATCTTTTTCTTTTTCTTTTTCTTCTTTGCTGCCTTCTTCATTTCTTCCCTTATTGTCGACTCCGCATTTGCTTCGGCGACAACATGCCAATCCGAAACCCATTCACGCGCCGCTCAGGCATCGTCGTATCCGACGACCGTGTGCGGTCCGAGCCAGAAAACTTCCATCCTGGCTTCGAGCGTGTCGACACTGTTGGATCCAAGGCGTCTTCGGCTCTGAGCATCGGCAGCAGCAGAAGCCATGATGCTGGCGAATATAAAATGAGCGGTGCGTAATGTTGATCTTGTGTCGCCAACCCACTCGCATCTCAACATCCATCTCAACATCCATCCCAACATCCCGCACATCCACGCTCCGCATTCTGCATCCCGCATCATGCAATGCGCATCATGCCAGCCTCGTCACAAATCCCGTTCGTCCCTTGATGCTAATTGCCCGCAGTCGTCAATGACAGTGGCGTCTATCTTCCGGTACAGCTGCCATCCCTCCCCTGATGCATGCGAGGTGAATTGGTCCTCAGCTGACCCAATCATGTGGTTGCCATCAACAGCCGTCGCCAACCGAAGAAAAGGGTCAATGGCCGCGCAAGTATTCGTCCCGTGCCTCGATGGAGACGGGCAGTAGCATCGGCGAAATCGAGCAATTTCCCATTTCTCGTGAATCCTTCGATTCGTATCGGAGATCATTTGTGAGTCTGGTCTCGCGCATACCACGACACAAAAGGTCTGCAACTAAACATTGCCTTCTTGCCAGGACATCACAGCCCGATCACCCATAGTCTCACACGACAGCTTCGGGCGCCAGAGCCTGGATTCTGGTCGATTTTCGCGCCTGCCCAGATCTGCCCTTGCAATGGATCGCAGATTCCAACATCAGCCGTCAACGACTGAGGAACTTTTCGAGGATGTTGGCTTGGAGGACCAGAAGCAGGTGCCCCGCAAGCGTGGATTCTTCTCCAAGCTCACCGATTCGCAAGACGCATCGGGTCCGCCAACGGTCTCTCGGTTTCTGATTCCCGGCCGCAAGAGAGGCCACAGCGGACAAGGCGCCGAGCTCAACCCGATCATCTTGCCCAAAGACAACTGAGGCACAATCAGGGAACCAGGGGACTTGAACGGAGACACAGTCCCTGTTCTCGGCGTCGGCGGCTAAATTTTTTTCTTTCTCTTTTTTTTTCTTCGGTTTATTCTTTCCTCCTTCAACATGTATGAATAGAAACAGCTTTGTTGAGCTCCACCGCTCGCTTGAAACAAAAACAGCAAGGAAATAATGGGCTAATATTTTCGAGCAAGTCTCTGTATATTATAATTTGAGCCTTGCCGGCTAGCAAAATAGGACTTTTCCAGTGACCCGGTATCTGGGACCATTGAGGAGCTTTTGTTCAAGTCCATGTGCACTTGATCTGAAACATGTTGCTGTCCAAGATATAGCTCATTTGGTTATTTATATGCCTGTCGATATCATCAGATCATGCAGTCACGGACCTATGATGTGTGGCGCCCTTTGCTGTACATGATGCAGGCAGACCCCGCCTTGCCCCACCATGTGAATCTGTATAAATGTGATGCTCTCTTGAAATGGACAGGTGAGAAACATTTTGCGCGCCTTTATAATTTCACAATTTTTAGTCTTTCTTTCTTCCTTTCTTACAGTTTTTTCTTGTTTTCCTGGCCTGACATCAATCATCGACGCGCAGACAGACAGGCAGGCAGGCAGGCAGGCAGGCAGGCAGGCAGGCAGGCAGGCATCATGGCAGCGAACGGTGTACCTCGCGACGAATTGGCCCGATTGTCCTTCTCATCGCGAACAGTTCATGCAGATGACTTGATCTCGGCACACCGGGCGGTCGCGCCGGCCATGCACGTGAGCACGACTTTTCGCTTTCACGACGATCCAGACCAGCTACAGCGCTGCGCCGATGTGCCGGGCTGGAGGAACGAAGATGTAAGAACCCGCCGGGGATGAGGGAGGAGGGCAAGGAGGAATCAGTTTTGACTGACGCGAGTCGGAGGGAGAGAAAAGCCGACGGCACCACTAGATTCGCATTGCTACTCACGAGATTCCAACCCAAACACAACACGCTTCGAGGCTGTGCTCTCGAGCATTCTCGGGGGGCCGTCGATTGTGTACGCTTCGGGTCTGGCCGCTTTTCACGGCATGCTGGTTCGGATCAATCCGCGACGCATCGCCATTGGGGAGGGATATCATGGCTGCCACGGCGTCATCCAAGTCATGTCCCGACTCACGGGCCTTCAAATGCTCCCTTTGGACTGTGAGGCATCTGAACTCGGTCCTGGAGATGTGGTTCACGTGGAGACGCCGCTGAACCCGACGGGCGAGGCCAGGAACATTCAAATGTACGCCGACAAGGCGCACAAAGCAGGCGCATACCTGACCGTCGACGCGACGTTTGCACCACCACCGCTGCAAGATCCCCTGGCCTTTGGGGCCGACGTGGTCATGCACAGCGGGACAAAGTACTTGGGCGGACACTCGGACATGTTGTGCGGCGTCTTGACAGTCCGACCCGGGCTTGGGGCCGAGTGGACAGAGAAGCTCCGCAATGAAAGACTGGTGCTCGGAGCCGTCATGGGCAGCATGGAGGGCTGGCTGGGACTCCGATCGCTGCGCACGCTAGAGCTGCGAGTGACGCGGCAGAGCCAGACGGCCACGGCGCTGGTGAGCTGGCTGGCGGAGGAGCGATCCAAGGGCGGCGACGGTGGCGGCGTGGTAGCAAAGCTCGTGGACAGGGTGCACCACGCCAGTCTGCAGCCCGAGGCGGCTGTCGAGGGCAGTTGGCTGCAGAAGCAGATGCCCTCGGGTTATGGGGCGGTGTTTTCCGTCGTCGTCAAGGACGTGGATGTGGCCAGGAAGCTGCCCAGTCGGCTGAAACTGTTCCATCATGCCACGAGCTTGGGCGGCGTGGAGAGCTTGATCGAGTGGCGATCCATGACAGATTCCAAGGTCGACCCGAGATTACTGAGGGTCAGTGTTGGCGTGGAAGGCTTCCAAGACTTGAAGCGGGATTTGGAGCAGGCTTTTGCCAGTTTCCTGTGAGCAAACGTCTTCTCTGTATTTCGGAAAATTCCGATTCAATTCACGCCCTGACTCGTCATGATCTACGCTGCCCACCTATCTTATCTACAAGTACGTACTACATACCCAGGGAGTTGGAGGTACAATGACGACAGGCCCAATGGCTCTAAAAAGTAAAGGACATGGTTGTCTTCGTTTGAGACGATACAAGAAGCATGATGATCTAGAAAATCAATTGGACGCAATCCAACGAAACCAGGAGAGCAATGCTAAAGTAAGGGTGGTTCGGGGAAATTTCAGGTGCTGGAGTGTTATCGATACGCACAAGGTAACAAATATGCACTGTAAGTCATGGCATGTGTTCGAGACCCGCTTTCTCATGTCGCGTGTATGCCGTCCGTCTGCCCCCCCTTGCCAACATCGTGAGCCCGCCTGAGAGCACGAAACTTTTTTTTCCCACACCTGATACGGAGAAGGAGGGGAAAATGTTGTTCTGATCTTGAATCTCCAAACTTCAGCTGGATAGACTGGCAAACTTGATCTCTGTCTTCAGAAACGCCCAGCAGCACATCCAAACCATTTGCCGTCCACCCCCATCGGTCCCATCGTCACAAATGCTCCAATGCCGCGTCTCACGCTGTTCCGGCTCCCCACCAAGCTCCGACGACAAGTCCGCCGCAAGAGAATGGCCACGCTGAGCATGCTGGCCGTGTTGGCCATCCTGCTCATCTTCCCCATCTACTCGCTGTACTGCATCTACAAGCCGCCGGCGGCCGTCATCGACTACCTCCGCCAAAAGTACCCGGACGTGCTGTTCCAGGTGACGACGACGGAGAAGCTGGTGGCCCTTTCGCTCGACGACGCGCCGTCGGCCTACACGGGCGAGATCATGGACGTGCTCAAGGAGTTTGGTGCCCAAGCCACCTTCTTCGTTATAGGGTCCCAGGTGGCCTCGAGGGAGGAGACGCTGGGCACGCTGGTCCGCGAGGGCCATGAGCTGGCCAACCACGGCATGCGCGACGAGCCCGCCACCAGCCTGTCCATCGAGAAGCTCGAGGCCGACGCATACGAGGTCAAGAAGATGCTGGTCCGGGCGTACGAGGGCGAGGGCGCCATCCTGCCCAACAATTACTACCGCCCCGGCTCCGGCTTCTTCAACTACCAGATGCGTGACGTCTTGGGCAATCGCGGCTTTCGAATCACCCTCGGCAGCGTGTACCCCCACGATCCGCAGATCAGGAACCCCGTCACCAACGCCAAGCATGTGCTGAGCATGGTGAGGCCCGGCGCCATCATCATCTGTCACGATCGGAGGCAGTGGACTGCTCCGATGCTGCGCATGGTTCTGCCCGAGCTGAAGGAGAGGGGGTACCGGGTCGTCACCATTAGTGATTTAGTCAAGGCGGCTGAGCCTCTGGGCGGCCGATGACGTCCTTATTTTCTGAGGTTTTTTTCTTTTTCTTCTTCTCCCGGGTTTCGAAGAATAAAAATTTAATCTAAGCATTGAGCATCGGTGCGGACGGGCGTTGGGAAGTCGATTTTCTTTCTTTTCTTTTCTTGTACAAATAGAAATGTTGACCCATTCTTGGGCAACCAGCGTCAGCTACGGATACTATCGGAGGGCCCTTTGTGTTCCTTTCTCTTCTTCCTTGTTTTCTTTTTGCTAATATTCCCCTGATCAGCGTCAGTACTGTAGCATCATCCGTCAGCAATGGTGTAGAGCGAATCCGATGGCAAAAATTTACGGCACGGCACGTGTAGAAAGATGCATACTATGTCACCTGTCAAATAAATATACGAAGAAGACTCGAACTTGACAATGAGTAAATTGTTCAGGTCAATAAAATACTTTTGTCCATCGCACTGGACTTGTCCATACAACGATGGGACTACTAATGACTCACGACTTGTTCTTGCATATATCAACGTAGGTTGAGACACTAGTCGATGCCACTACATTGAGCAGCATAACGCAGATCTCGTCTCTCAAAGACGATTGAACCGACACCTCCGGCAAGCTAAGATCTGGCAGCCGCGGCATTCGTAGATGAACTGGGGTAGCCAATGTTGACACTCCTCGCATTGGAACGAGCCTCCGCGACCTTTCCACGCACGATGCAAGCATTGGTGGTTTTCTATCAGATTTCGTCGTTGCTGCTCCACGCGAATAGCACGTTCTCTCTCCCCTATCCGGCCCCCACCGGCATCCCGTTCGACGAGAGCATTCGCACGATCGTACAATCGACGCTCGTCCCACTGGTCGCAAGCGCATTTTTTCCACTGCACGCCACAAACATAACAAAATTGAGCACCGCATCGACAAGCTGGGACTATCTGTTAGCAGACAAGGGCGTTGAAGGAGTCCATTTCGAGTCGGACTCACTGATGTGATTACATCCGGTGCTGAGGTCGACCAATCTGCGACACGAGTAGCATCTCTGCCATCCATTCTCCCTCGCTAAGCGGAGGAAGTCCAAAGTCGCCGGGTCGTCGGGGCATTCGTCGTCATCATGAGATGGACCTTTGCAAATGATGCAGGTCTTGCTCTGACACTTGACGCACGTTGCGATGCTGCCATGGACAAAGGACGGTGGGACAAAGGTAGAGCAGGTGGGCGAATGGCAGTATGTCCTGTTTGGAGTGGTATACTCTAGCTCCTTTGCCCGATACTGTCCGACCAGCTTCGCGGGCAAGAAGATCTGATTAAGGCCGAGAGGTATGACCTGACTGCAGCATCGTGGAGGGAACAGAGACTCGTCGCCGATGGCTGCCCTGAAGAGGTCCGCAATGCACCCGCGGCAGTAGTCGTGCGAGCAGGGGCACTGCACCGTTTCAAAGAACGGGACATGGGTCATGCAGGCCACGCATCGTCGATTTGCGCTCGCCGTGGTAACAGGCTTACTGTGCTGCGGCTCCTTTCTGGACGAGGACGCTTCGGCGGTCGGGGCCTCGTCTTCGCCAACGTACAGCGCCACCAGCTTCTTCATCATGTCATCCTCCATGGCTGTATCAGGGGCTTCTGCGGCCGGTGCATCCACCGGGCATTGTCCGCTGAGGGCATACTGGCGGTCGCGTGCAGCCTGCTGCTCCTGGTCCAGCAGACCTTTGATCACGTCGCCGTCTGCCAAAACAGCATGCGCCATGCTGCGGCTCATGGCGTGGTCGGAATAACACGAAGCAAAGGATTCGAGCTCGTGCTGGAACAGCTGCGCGGCGATGTCGCGGTCTGGCATCTCTCCCTCCCGATGCTTTCCTTTGATCAAGCTTTGAACATCTTGCAGCTGGAGTTGGACAATCAAGTCCAGGGTTGCCGGGTCGATTTCGAAATTCATCATGAAATTGAGGAGCTGATAATCACCAGCGAATCGGTAGAAAGATCGTGTGTTTGGTCCATCAACAGGGTCACAACAAGACGAGATAAAGAGGCAGCTTTGTCGAGGAAGGTCTTCTAATAACCGGGAACACGTACCCAGGTAGGTATAGTGGGTCCCAGGTAATTTCTGAGTTTCTTGACAAAAAACTCGGAATTACCTGGAGGCACTGTATGTAGCATTGGGGTTGTACAAGATATGCCCCTTGCTTGTACCTTGACCAGACGCCAGTTCGACGGTCCGTCACTTGCCAAAGAAAGATGCGGCGCAGGAACGCAGCTGCGCAACGGTGAGATTGTTGGTGCTGGAGTCACCCTTGACTTGGACGAGCTTGAGGCAGCGTTTGCACGATATGTGCGGCGTAACGTAGCGGGCAGCTGTGAATTGCGGCGCCGTGACAGGAGGAGCAGTAAACAGAAATGCATGTTAGCCAAGGCAAACGCTGCAGTTCAAACACCGCTGATGAGTATCTGAAGGGCGCCTGCTCCGGGTTACCTGTTCTGTCTTCTCTTTTCTCAAAGCTTTGTTGCTCTCACCTTTAGGCAGTCAAAGCACCACATTGAAGTGCTTCTACCTGTCAATCTTGTTTTGCGCCGTGACGTCAGGCCTCCGAAGCACGAGGCATGAGCCCTCTGTTTGAAGTTGGGATGTCCCCAGCCTCTTTTCAGTGATGTGACATGAAGCTCGACAAAAAACATCTCGAGTGTCTCTCTTGTGACGGAGCACATGTTCTTTGGATTACGCTCGTATTGCGGGTGCACGGGGGAGTATCTTTTAGTCTACTTGGGTTCGAATTAGTAGGGATCTCTTTTCTGTGTGACAGTTTGCCTTATCTTTTCCTGAAGACATCTTACCTGAAGGCTTCTTCACGACGCTTTTTCTCTCTCAAAAGGACGAGGAATCGCTGGCATGGCTCGAAGCCTCTAGAACCCAATCAAGCATGTCGGGTTCTATTGCTCGGTGCCGAACACCACACCTGAGAGGCCAGCCTTTTCTCGAAATGGATGCTCTGCATCGACAGTGTTGGTCTCGGATCCTGCCTGACCACTTGGCCCTTTTCTTGCCTGACTTGCCATGTGGTGCAATGGACGATTCGGCTTAGAACGCTTTGAGCCTTCTGTCTGGATGCCATACCTTGCAAGATCGATTTCAATCCAAATTCCAAATTGCTCATCGTCTTTGCCAAGCAGTAATGGCGGTTCCCGAGAATGCGACCTCATGTCAGCGCAGAATCCTGGCATCGGTGGCGAGTTCAAGCGACTGTAATTGGTCCGTATAGGAGGCGTTGCCCTCGTCCCGTATGCAGCTGATGAAGCAGTCAGACTTCCAAAAGTTGCGGACAACTTGGCCATATATTGCCCATCTCGTCCCCATCTTTGAGCTCGGACTCGGTCAAATTTGGACAACGGCGCCTGTGCCCAAGGTCGGCGAATTTCCCACATTCAAAGAAGTCGAATCATTCTTGACAGCCGAAAGTCGCCAATGTAATGGTACCTTCTTGGCAAGAAAAGGTGTTGCCTGATTCCTATTGGTCTTGACCATCAAAAACTCAGCCCTGAGCTGGCAAAGACTCTTCGGAAAACTAAATATACAGACAAACCTTTGCTTCTTTTGGAGCAGATTGCCGACAATTGATGTTGTACACGTCATCATCGCAACATGATGTATGGGACGGGTCTGGCCCCGAAATTGGCCAGCCGATGGGCTAGTGAGATCCCGGAAACGTCATGTTTGAGCTTCGACGAGCAGGATGTACAGGTCAAGACGGAGCAAACCTCCGTTGCATTCGCCAGACATCAGGTATTCGAAGGCGAAACACTCCAGTCCCAACTGCAGTCGAACATCGACGTGTCGAAATCTCATCCTGGATCGCTGTACTTCTATACCCATGAGGGGATTTCCTTCTCTGGCTTGATCAAGATTGGATACACCAGCCGCGATGTCAAGCAGCGGTTGGATGAATGGGCTGATTGTGGTCACGGATACCCCGTGGCTCTCAAAACGATTGATGGCCTAAGGCATCCGAAGCGGATTGAGTTGTTCGTTCACTTCGAGCTTATGGACTGCTGGCATGCACTCAGATGGTGCAAAGTCCATGACAAGGCCCATATCGAATGGTTCGAGGTCGATGTTGTCGCTGGCGCAAATGGATGCATGATGCCGATCCATATGACGAGTGCGGTCGTCTCAAGGCGCGGCAATGCTCCAAGTCCACGAGATTGTAAACACAGCCACGCTCGAGGATGAGTTGATCGACGACTAAACTCTGCGAAAAGGGCGCCGCGCGGGAGTGAAGAAAGAGACGAGGAAAAAGTATGTATACCTGGAACACGTCAAGAACACTTGGCATTGTCCGTCCCGCCTGCCAACAGCTCAGCGCGATACGAGCCATCAAGGTGCACAACACCAATCGACCTCTGCTTCGGGACCATTGCTGCATCGGTACGTGATTAGGAGGCTCAAAGCACCGAAGCGTCAAATTCGTCGAGAAAGTCGCAAGCTCGACACTTGGACGCATGATGAACTGGCAACGAGGCCGAGTCTTGAGCCCAATTCTACTGCAGACCCTTCCTGGATCCCTACGAACCTGGGAGCAACTATGAGCTCGCGTCACTGCCGATTTCATGCTTCATACGTACATCTTCAGCTCTGGTGTGATATGGCATAATGAAGAGTTGCCAAAGTAGCTGAATTTCGCGAAGAAAACGACCCAAAACCTACTCATGCCACGCCCCACCACAAGGGTCCTCCTCTCTTTCCACCTAATCTATGAACATGCTTTATCGTGTCCTTCATAGACATGCATATGTTTCTGGGAAAGAGTTCCTTACCACTTGAAGTAACAGGCAAAGTGCGATCAAGATTCTCCAGCTGCCTCATTCTTTGAAAGTAGAAATCTGAAGTTCATGTCACAACTTCTGTCCAAAGCCACCTCACAGTATCTACCCACCTCACAGTATATACCCACCGCATAGTCAAAGACTTCAATGCGTCACGCTTCTTGCCATCCAGGCCGACAATCTCGGACCGCCTTCCAAAAATAAAGCAATACAGAAGGTATAATAAGATGGGGAAAACGGCCCAGGCCAAGCGCCCACAGTAGCTCATCTTCATTTGGACTCTTATGCACGACCGATAGATTCTAATGCACGGGCTGATCGGTCCCTGCGTGCAGCTTAGCGGCTACCGAGCGGCGCTTCGCTCAGACCTACAAACCCTCTCGCTCTCTGGCCCGGTCCATCTCATGAAATGGCTAGGACGTCACGAGAAACAATAGTTCAGCCGACACTCATATGCTCTAATCAATGACGGTACTGAATGTGCGCGCTGAAGCATCAGGCTTTGAAAACCGTTGTACTGTCTTTTCCTTCCTACTGGCTCAATATATATGTATTCACATTGTGAATTGAAGAGTAATGTAAAAACAGACCCAAATGTAATCCCATGTCCAAACTCTTCATGGAGGAAAAAGAGGAAAAACAAAACACGCCAAAAAGTCCAATTCAAGCAATTCCTATGCCTCTCATCTCTGGGCGCCCAGCCCTCCGTGAGGCGGATATCATCAAAAGTCCTCCATGTTCAATCCAATTGATTGATCTCCGCGGCATCGAGTCCGTCAGCGGAGAGGGGAATAGTATATGTGTCGTTAAAAGAAAAAAGAAAAAAAAAACTTGACGTGAGTCCTGATGTTGCGCGGAGAGAAAGAGGATTCCAGCCAATTCGTGCACAATCCTGCGGATGCCGATGGGTGAGTGCCAACAAATATGTACAGCAAACATGTATTGAGCAAGCAAAGCCTGCTCCCCTCTCGCGAACATCGCCCATCTCCATTGAAAATTGAGAAAGCCTGGTCTGCCAACGGAGGCTAGTTGGGCTGCTCCAGGCTCAAATCCAGAGAGGCGTGGCGGAAGGCACAGGTGTTCGCCCCGAGAAGAACATGGAGGAGAGGCCCTGAACGGCACCCAAGTACTCGTCGGCGCTGAACTTTTGAAGGCCGCGGCAGTCGAGGTACTGCTGCTCCTCGTCAATCACGTCGAGATGACGGGTGGTGTACTCTTCGCTGAGCTCCGTCACCTGTGGTAGATCTTGCCCGAAGGGATTCATCGTCTCTTTGGCCAGCAACTGCGCCATGGCGGTCGAGGGCGCCGGAGGAGGCGGTGCTGACGGAGTGCTGATCTGCTTCTGCAGAGCTGGACTGGACGCATGTGAAACGGACGAGGCTCTTGTTGAATTTGATGGTGACCGAGACAGGATTGGTCCAAATCGGGAATAGCTAGAATGGTCCGAGTCTCGAGACATGCGGGAGCCAGATCGCTGGCGATTTAGGGCGTCCTGCGAGTTTTTCTTGGTGTGCGACGGCGAGCGCTTAGGGATGGCCGGCGGCGGCTCCGCATCTTCGGGCACGCATGGCGTTGAGGGCGGTCCTCCGGCGGTTGCGGCGGCGAAGTAGCACGAGAGATGATTTGGCTGAGGCGATGAAGCGATGTCAGGACTGGTCGGAGGCGTCGAGTCAGCCGTCACATGTGACTCGGTGTCTGAGGCAGACGTGTGGCTATTGGTCGAGTTGCTGCGGGCTGGGCGAGGGATATCAGGCGCGTTGTACGATAGCATATTTGTGGTATGGAGCAGCTGGACGGGTGCCGAGATTTTGTTGCGGATGCTCTGAGCACCGTTGGTGGATTTGCTGCGGTGAGGCGTCTTGGCCACGTCGCCCAAGTCACTGCCGCTACGCAGCCGGCGAGTCGTGAAGGCGCGCGACAGCGACATGATGGGCGGTCGATGGGATGTATAGAGAAGGTTGTTTTGGCGGATGAAATGATCTGGGGCGCTCCGGTGGTATATATGAGGCCTAGATGGGCCGGCGTAACACTGAGAGAGAGGAAAAAAAGGGGAGGGGAAGGCAAGGAGTGCGTGGTCACGATGCTGAGACAGACGACACCTTGTGAACCCTACGAGCCTTGTGACTTGGCTAGGGATCTGTAACGGGCCGGTTTGTCGCTGCCACGAGCTTCCAACTTGGGGAAAACGTTACAGAAGGTTGCACTGGCAATCCGACGAGCAGCGGTGACCGGATCAATGCTCATGCAGCATACCCATGCGGCAAGCTCATGCGGCGATCAAGTGAGTGGGTGCGAAGCCAAGAGTCGGCACGAGAGAGAGCCTTGGTTGGCTGATCGGTTGATTCGGTTGAATGTAACTCTGTGCTCCCAAAACGCAGAAAGGGCGAGGCGATGGACAATATCCAGCTCGCGGAGCTGAAATCGAGGGCGATGCCAAGATCCAAGGGCAAGAAAGGAAACAAAAAAAGCGGGTTGGATCCCAATGCGAGGGAATACAGATGTGTGTATTCAATGTGCTGGATGAGTGAGTAATTGGTGTCTCTGTTTGCGTCTGCTTGTGTACGACGAGTGTGTGGTGGCCAACAGGATGATCCGATGGCAGCCTGCTGAGAAGCGTATTGCGGTCGGCTAGTCAAAGGAGAGGGAGAAGGAAAAAAAAGGACGACCGTCAGGTCAAGGCGACTCCGTAAATGAGGAAAAGGTTGTGGTGACACACACTGAAGAGGCCAGTCTCAGTGACGCGGACAGCTGTTGTCGGATGGACAGGTGATGCCGAAGTGAGAAGAGGGTGAATGAGACGACGTCGAAATTCCGAGACAGCGAGAGCAGCTCGATCGTTGACCAGCAAGGAGGGGAAGACGACGAAAATTTATTTGGCTGAGTGAACTTGGGCCAAGAACCAAGGAAGGTGAAGAAGGCGACAAAGAGGAAAGATTTTTTTTCCGTCTAGAGGAGAAACGAGAACGGAAAAGGAAAAAAAAATAGAAAAATCGAGAATCGGCGACGTTGTGGACAAGAAAAGAGCAAGACGTAACCTGACGCACAAAGGAAAACAAGAAACTACCTAGACATCAGAGAAAGCTAGAAAAGAAAAAGAAAAAAAGAGCCCGTTAATAGAGGGAGGGGATGAGGGGATGAGGGGACGGAGCAAACGAGAAAAAAAAAAAAAAAAAAGGGTTCCTCCAATAGTAGTCAAGGGCGTCAGGAACTCGACGGGCCGCTTGCGCACGGGGACTAGGCCCGACAAACAAAACAATATACGGAGTAATTGCGGCACCCTCTTCTTCTTTTTTTTCCTTGTCCATCCATCTATCTCGCTCGCTCTTCTCGTTCTCTTGCTAGACAGGGGTGGGTGAGGGATTGGAGGATCCACACAGTTTCCGGCCACCATTCATTGTTGCGCGAGGTACATTGCACGTACGCTATCTCGCATTCCCTCCCCACCCTCTCTGCTTCTCGCCGCTCCCAGGTTGGCAGAAGGCCGAGGGGGAAAGGGAAAAAAAAAAAAAAAATTCATCGTGCCCGCACGTCGTGGGTTCGTCCCCTATTCGTGGGACCGATTGGGTTCCTGAGCCAACAAACATGCTTGCCACTTGTGTTGCATGGCGACACATTTTGTGGGCTCCGATGCACACCTTGCGCAAACCACTTCTGCGCCTGGCCGGGGCACGGTCAACGCCAGGCACACGGTGGGTCGAAGCCGCGTTTGCGACTCTGTATTCCCACATTACGGCTCTTTTTTTTTTTCCTTCTTCTTCTCTCTTCTTTGTCCGCCCGAGCAGAGACCCGCGTCCACAGCGCTCTGTCTGTGTCATGTGCGCGGGAGTCAGCCAGACAGCCCTCTTCCATTTACATCCAGCTCGTTTGGCCTCGCGACGTCGTCGACCAGCCCGCTTTGGGTCTCCCTGACAATCTAGTCGATGCGGGTCCATTTCTCACATATAGTGCGGGGAATAGGAGATATTCGCAGATCTGGCATCATGCTCGCATCATGGCTCGCATTGCAGGCCAAAAAGGAAAAATAAAAAAATGCGAAAAAAGGAAAATCTACAGAAAGAAATACGATGCATGTGCCCGATCCGTGACCCCGTCTCCATGGACATGCGTCACCATGCAATCCACAGCGGCGACTTGCTTCCGAGTTACTGTACTCAATCGCTAAGGACCTCAGAGCGCCAGGATCACCAACAGCCCCTTCCTGGACATGGACCTGGACTTGGACTTGGACTTGGAAGTCCGGGACCTGCGTTTGTCATGAAAATTACTCGCATCCACGGGCAAGAGCCCAGGCGCCCGTGGTGCTTTCCCATTGGTTAACCCTGTGCTGATCCCGCACCGCCCGCACGGTTTCAGGCTCTTTGCTTAGGCGGCGCCAATCCAATCAGAACCCCGGTCATGATCATCGCTTTCCGACCTCGCTTAGCGCCTTTTTTCTTCTTCTTCTTCTTCTTCTCCTCACAGACGCATATTCTCCTCTCTCTGAAAGCCAATTTAGAAAACCACACGACCAAGTTGCTTCTTCCGCTCCTGGTGTTAATTCATCCTGCTTCTGTTGACATGCTGACTTTTTTTCCTCATTTTTTTGAAAAAAAAAAAAAGAGTAGATAGATTCTAGAGAAAACCAAAACCTCCTTTGTTCTGCACCTTGCCTTTTTTTTCTCCTTTCCCCCCCAGGGGAACATTGGCTTGAAAGGATGCCAATCCGCATCATGCCTTGTTATTTCCGGCTGACGTCGTCCCTCGAGCCGCGCCGTCACTGTTCCATGAGTGCACCATTGGAGAAATGCGGCTTTGGCATGTATAAAAGCAGCATCGTATCCGGAGTGCGTCGTTATTGCCATATATCCGGACATTCATATATGTAATTCGTCTTGATCGTCTTGCTGGTCCCGATCGAGGCCACCATGAACAAAATGTCCTGATATACATGAGTGCGTTGTAGAATGTTCCCCCTTCCCCTCCCGCTCCCAACAGGTTCTGCCGCGCCTCCTTCATTCGTCAGCTTGATTCGTCCGTACCACTGCCTGTCACTCAGCCGCGTTTCATCTTGTCGCGAGTTGATGCTTCTTCCCTCGTCGGCTTTGCTCCCTCCTCCTCTCGCGATTCCCCCGAGCGCTCGGCCTTGCGCCTTCCCGTTCCAAGGTTCTGGACCGCTCTTGCTATTTTCGTCTCGACGTAATTTACTGACTTCGGGCCCGGGGCAACATGATTCTCCATTGGGGATTTTTTCCGATTTATTCAGTATGGGCACACACGTGCGTGTACGTGAGTAGGCAGATCCATCCAATGCGTTCCGCCGCTTGTACGTACGGAGCAAGCAACGCCCGAGTTCCTTGCACTTGGACTGTGCGTGTTGGTGCCATTATTCATAGCGTGGGTACTCTGTGAGACACTATTGTTTTTGCTGCTGGTCTGGCTGGCTGGCTCTATGACAGGGATATATTACGTGGACAATAGTTCCGTCACCGTGACATTGCGTGCCCATACCCAGTAACTCATTCTATTTGATGTGTAACATGAAAGACGTTGACAGCGTGCACCCATCATTTGTTTCCCTCTTACTACATATTCAGAAATACAATGCATCCGTGGCATCTCTTACGTCATATGCCCAATCTTCAAACACTCCTCGTTTTGGCCAGACCTACCAAGTCCTCCCCCCCTTTTCATGACCTGCCAACACCGTCCGTCCCGTCTGCTCAATCCTCCTCCATTGCATCTGCTCCATCGCCCTCGCCATTCCCCGTGCCTGCGCCTGTGCCCTCCTCATCCTCGGATGAGCTGCTTTCATCGTCCTCGAGGCCAATCAGACGATCTTCCGTCACGTCGCCGTTTTGCGCAGGGACCCTTTGCGCGAATGTCTGGCGGACCGAAGTGTTCGTGCTCGTGTCCCAGACTTGCAAGTTGCCGTTGCTCCCTGCTACCGCCAGACGAAAGCCAACCTCTGCATCTGGCGCAAATGTTGTAGCAAACACCTTGCCAACGTCCAAGTTACGAGAAGCAACCATTGACGGGCCGGTTGGTCGAATGTTCCATAGCTTGACAGTCCTGTCGGTAGAGCCCGTCGCCATAAAGCCCGGAATGATTGGGTTGACATCAAAGGATGACACCGACTCGTCATGTGCCTGCAGCGTCCAGACAGACTTGGTAGCTGCAGGTTTCGAGGGGGCATTCCTGGCGTCGTGGTAGTGAACACAGCCGTTCTCTGTAGAAACGAAAAAGTAGTTCGAATCGTGGGGATCCCACCGCACGTTCTCAACGTCGCTTTCCACTCCCCATCGCGGTACCTTGGCATCTGGTGCCCTCATGTCCGCAGCAACGATTGTGCGATCGTAACTTCCACTCAGCAACACAGTGGCTTCCGTATTATGCCAAGCCAGAGAGCAGACCTTGTCTGTGTGATACGAGTACGATTTAGCGCACCGCGCCGTATGAAGATCCCATAGTTTGACCGTTTTGTCAGCGGATGCTGATGCGAGCAGATTGCGATGTTGTCTGTTGGCGGCCAACGAGAGAACCGCATCAACGTGATAGAAATCGTTGGCATTTGCCTTCTTGTTCTTCTTGCCTTTTTTGTTCTTTTTCTTTACTGCCTTATCTTCAGATTCGTTGCTGGTGCTTTGCCCAAGAATAGCGTTTGGATACATGCAATCAATGGTATCGAGATCCCAAATCTCAATGTCTGGGTCCATGGTCCCAACAGCAACGAAGTTTCCCTTGGCGCCTTTGTCGGTTCCGGACATGTTGGCGGGCATGTCAAGCCATTCCAGAGCGAGAGGAATCGCCGGAAGCATGATATCGTGATGTACGTAGAGATTGTCGCCCTCGTCTTCAAAGACGTACACTTCGAGATGTGCTAGCTCGTCCTCGACCTTGGCGGAGAGAATCAAGTTATCGGTGGCTAATATCTGCAGGTCTTGTTGTTCATCGTCATCGTCTTCTTCATCTTTGAGTGTAATGTAAGGGTCATCCTCGTTGGTTTCATGATACGCCAATGTTTTCAAGTTTCCGAATACGCTCGCTCCTCGACCCCCGGCAGATACTTCTGTGTCATCATTGTCATCGTCATCGTCATCGTAGTGCTCTAGATCGTACTCTTTTAAGTCGTCATCATTGTAACTACATCAAGACGGTGAGCTCGGTCGACTCGGTCGCGGCAGTGTGAGCCAGACAGACTATACGGACTCAACTTTGTTCGACGGATTGTCGCCTTCCACTCCTCCATTCTTCTCCTTCTCGATGGTTTCACTCGAGGCGTGATGACCTTCTTTCCCCTCTCTCTTTGCGACTTCCAGGTCGTCTTCAGCGTCGTCGAGCTGAAGCTTTGCGAGCTCCGCTATTCGCTCATATTCGCTTTCGTCCAATGTGTATTTCTTGGGAAAAGGTGCTGCGAAACCCCGGGGAACCCAATGGGCAGCCGTAATCATAGACATTTTTAAGGCTCATGCATGGGGTATTGCGACAGCAGAATACGTTCCTAAGCCCAATACCTCTTTTTTTTTTTTTAAGATTATAGTGGGGTTATCGATAAGATGAGCAAAGCTCACGGTCTCTGGTTCCCTCTTCTGATTTAGAGAGGCGCCCAGCTCTGAAAATGCCCTCTTAAGAGAGGATTTGGAGGACAGACTGGTCGCGCAATACCGGTCGTCAGAGAATTACTTGGGGAGGCCAAGAATTGGTCAGCAGAGGAGGCCGAGCAGTATGGTGAAAATGGCTCAATCGGGAACGAGGCGAAGACATCTGCAATTCCCTGGCGGGCCATTCATTGCAATCCAGAGATATGTGACAAATGAATGTGATGAGCAAGAACTGCCACGTAGTATGACCAAAGATTCAATTCAGTCTGCGCCATGGGGTTTTAGAATACATGAAGTGTTAATGAAGAAGGAAAGACAAGCAAAGAAAAGTCCACCTAGATCAAGTGTCAGCAGCCCAGGACGCTTACACCTTACACTGCGTGGTGAACATGGGCAATTCGGGCCCCACTACGTACCTTCGCCTGAAAGATCCGTTTACCTTTGGTACCTGGTCAACTAGACTTGGCGAATGCATGTGTCGGCGCAGCTTTTCTCGCGCAAAAAGTCATGGCAGAGTATGGAGGCCACGATGGCTTCAACCCAAAGAGGAGGCGATTGGACTCGTCGCGGCCTTCCAGCCGATTTCAGCATGAGTCCCGCGGCTCGACACCGCGAGCAAGGTCAAGCTACGCCGCGACGCCGACACGCGAGGCAGAATACCAACAGCCGGCCGAAGAAGAGATGCTGGCCCTTGATAGGGACTGGTACGGAGGCGATGAACTTGGTGGACACGCATTTGGGGACGATTCACATAATCCCTTTGCATCATATGAGATTTCTGCCTGGGAAGCGCAGCAGCAGGAGTCCTCAAAGGCCGAGAAGATGGCAAGTCGATACGACGCCAGACAAGAACAACGTCGCAAGGAGAATGATGCGTGGGAAACGAATCGGATGCTGGTGTCGGGCGTGGCCCAGCGAAGAGATATGGCTGCCGATTTTGACGACGAGGAAGGAACTCGAGTGCATCTGCTGGTTCACGACCTGCGCCCTCCCTTTCTCGACGGGAAAACCATCTTCACGAAGCAGCTCGAGCCCGTGCCCGCAGTCAGAGATTACCAGAGCGACATGGCCGTGTTCAGTCGGAAGGGGAGCAAGGTAGTTCGAGAAGCTCGCCAACAGAGCGAACGCCAGAAGCAGGCACAGCAAGCGACCAGTATCGCGGGCACAGCCTTGGGCAACATCATGGGCGCCAAAGACAACGACGAGGACAGCGCCCTGCCCGGCCCCGGCGACGACAAGGACGGGTCAAAGGGCAGCAAGTTCAGCACGAGCTTGAACAAGTCCAAAGGCGCCAGTGACTTTAGCCGAAGCAAAAGCCTCCGCGAGCAGCGCGAGTACCTGCCTGCCTTTGCTGTGCGCGAGGAAGTCTTGAGAGTCATCAGAGAGAACCAGGTCACCATTGTAATTGGGGAGACCGGCTCGGGCAAGACCACCCAGCTGACTCAATTCCTTTACGAGGATGGCTACGGACGTACTGGCATGATTGGATGCACGCAGCCCCGTCGCGTCGCTGCCATGAGCGTAGCCAAACGTGTTGCGGAAGAAATGGAGGTGGACCTGGGCACCACTTGCGGCTACGCGATCCGATTCGAAGATCACACTAGCAAAGAGACCGTTATCAAGTACCTGACTGAAGGCATCCTGCTCCGCGAGTCTCTCAACGAGCCTGATCTAGATCGATACTCGTGCATCATCATGGACGAGGCGCACGAGCGGGCATTAAACACGGACATCTTGCTAGGACTGTTCAAGAAAATTCTCCAGCGGCGTCGAGACCTCAAGCTCATCGTGACGTCGGCAACGATGAATGCCAAAAGATTTTCAGACTTCTTTGGTGGCGCTCCCGAATTCGTCATTCCCGGAAGGACGTTCCCCGTCGACGTCATGTTTCACCGGTCTCCCGTGGAGGACTACGTGGATCAAGCGGTTCAGCAGGTTCTCGCCATCCACGTGTCCATGGATGCTGGCGACGTTCTCGTTTTCATGACGGGACAAGAAGACATCGAAATCACCTGCGAACTGGTGCAGAAGCGGCTGGACGCGCTGAACGATGCACCCAAGCTTAGCATCCTGCCCATCTACAGCCAGATGCCGGCCGACTTGCAAGCCAAGATCTTTGACCGCGCACCGCCGGGCGTGCGCAAATGCATCGTTGCAACCAACATTGCCGAGACCAGCCTCACGGTCGACGGTATCAAATACGTCGTCGATGCCGGGTACTCGAAAATGAAGGTGTATAATCCCAAGATGGGCATGGACACGCTGCAGATCACGCCCATCTCGCAGGCAAACGCATCTCAGCGCTCGGGTCGTGCCGGCCGCACTGGGCCCGGAAAGGCGTTTCGCCTTTACACGGAAAAGGCCTTCAAGGAGGAGCTCTACCTGCAGACCATTCCGGAGGTGCAGCGCACGAACCTGTCCAACACAGTGTTGATGCTTAAGTCGCTCGGCGTCAAGGACCTCTTGGATTTCGACTTCATGGACCCTCCGCCCCAAGACACAATCTCCACGTCCATGTTTGACCTGTGGGCTCTCGGTGCTCTGGACAATCTGGGAGAACTGACGGAACTGGGTCGCAAGATGAGCGCCTTTCCCATGGATCCCTCCCTGGCCAAGCTGCTCATCACGGCCGAGGAATACGGGTGCAGCGAGGAAATGGTCACCATCGTGTCCATGCTGTCGGTCCCCAACGTCTTTTACAGGCCAAAGGAGCGCCAAGACGAGGCGGACACACAACGGGAGAAGTTCTGGGTCCACGAGTCGGATCACCTCACCTATCTGCAGGTATACCAGGCCTGGAAGGCCCACGGCTTCTCGGACGGCTGGTGCATCAAGCACTTTCTGCACGCAAAGTCGCTCCGCCGCGCGAGAGAAGTCCGAGAGCAGATTGTCGACATCATCAAGGCGCACAACATGGACTTGAACAGCTGCGGTATGGATTGGGACATGATACGGAGGTGCATCTGCTCGGGATACTACCACCAGGCGGCCAAGTACAAAGGATCTGGCGAATACATCAACTTGCGGACCAACCTGGCCGTTCAGCTCCATCCGACCAGTGCCCTCTACGCAGGCCATCCCCCGGATTACGTCGTCTACCACGAGCTCATTCTGACGTCCAAGGTCTACGTGTCCACCGTCAGTGCTGTCGATCCCCACTGGCTGGCCGACCTTGGAGGTGTCTTTTACTCGGTCAAGGAGAAGGGTTACTCGATTCGGAACAAGCGCATCACGGAAACGGAGTTCAATCGCAAAATGGAAATCGAGGCCAAGATGGCCGAGGATAAGCGTAGAGATGAAGAACGAAAGCAGGCCGAGGAGGAGAGAGTCATGAAGAAGAAGATGCCCGTAGATGAGAAGAAATTCGTAACGCAGGGCGCAGTGAAGAAGCCCGTCATCAAGAGGCGCGGGCGCGGTTTCTAAAACGATGCATGAATTTTCCTCAAGCGTGCCTTTGATTGACTTGGACATCAAAGGGCATTCTTCCCTCTTCTACCTCATTATTCTTTCAAATTTTCCTTTCGTGCAAATAGCGATCTTCTCTTGTACACAGGATACCATGTTGTCTCTAGAATTCGATACATTCTCTATCAATGACGGATTGAAAAGTCAGACTCTCCCTGCACGAGATCCCGGTCCTCCTTATCGAGCTTGACAACGGTAGCATGGCGCGGTCCCTGGTCGACATCTTTGAAAAATTCTGCAAGTTTGTCCTCTGAGCCTTGAGCTTCCCCTTCGACCTTGGGCCACATGGTAAGCATGATGTTCCCTAACCAAGTCCGTAGGCAAAGGAGGGTGGGTTTTGATGTACATACCTTGTTGTCGGGGGTGTTTCTGCACCATCCCGTGATGCCATATTCTTGGGCCCTGCCTTTTGTAAAGTATCTGCAGTTTACACGCCGTTATTATCATGACTGAGCCTTTTTTTTTTCTTTTTTTTTGGCGTTGGGGTCATTTCTCTGCATCTTGCCTGAATCCAACACCTGTGGGGACGTCAGCCAGGCGTAGGGGTGCGAGGTGTTGAGGCGTCAAGCGTTACCTTGGACAGTGCCGCCGTGGGCCACAAAGTAGATCTAGACAAAAACGAGCAATTCTTAGCTGACTTGGGTGGATTTGGCATAGGACGCGGGGAGCAGATACCCGTTGAGTCATTTTGTGCGCGTTCTGGTAGATGTGAAGTGCGAAGAATGTACATGTATGAAATCACCTGCTCTTCCCTAGAAGAGAGGTGATTTATTGTGCACGACACTGGTCAAAATACCGGGTAAGAGCGAGCTGGCTTGCGCCTTCCTCCCAATGTATGCATGAGCGGGGGACCTCTTCATCGTTCGGATCTACAGTCACTTTTCTTCTGTTTGACGCATGAGCAGAAGTTTGATGAGAGATTTGTGCATTGGCTAAATTATTCTCTCTACTTTTCCTCTGTTCAGACCAAAATATCACGGCATCCAATCTTCAGTCTGCATCGTCTTTTTCGTTCTTCTCTAGTGCGGTGCTCGATCCGCAGCAGCGGTGTCATCTGACCCAATGGCACGTCATGGTCGGATTGCCTTCTTTGGGCCCTGCAATGAGAGCACGATGAACTGCTGACAATATCGTCAAAATAAAGAAAACAAGGAAAGAAGAAAAAGAAACAAGCTTCTCTGTCAAATGAATGACAAATATGGGCAGAGCAACATCTCCCTGCATTCCTCAACTTTGCTCTTGCGCGGCCAATTGTATGCCAGAGTACGGGAATCTCATGGCAAGGAGAAGACGGCACGCAGTCCCGATTGCAAGTCCATCATATTCCGCCTTGCGTTCGGTCCCCTCTACTATCGGCCGTGTCAATCAGCGCAAAATGTCGAGCGCCGCCTTCAAATCCTCAATCTTCTTCTTGAGCTGCTCTCGGCTGGATGCAACGCGCCGAGGCTCTCCCGCAATGATGGCAAGGTTCTCCTTGCTCAAATCTAACACCCATTGCTCTGAAAAAAGCGAAAGAGGATTCTCGTCTCCAGTCAAAAGGCAGTCGTCAACAGCATGTCGAAACAGATTATCCACGAAACGCTCGCGCGCCACCTTGTAGTAGGCGTAAAGTATATCATAAATTTGCTGCTTCGCATCTGTTACACCAGACTTTTTTTGCGACTGGCGTGACCGCTCCAGAAGGTCTTCGAAGCTCTGGTGGAATGTGTATGGTTTCCGGTCTCTCTCCAATTTGACTTGCTTCATGGCTTGGTTCATGGCCTCGTCGTATTTTTTTATGAGCTCCTTTTTGATCGTGGACTGCAGCTTTCCAAGGACATGTGAATCATGGCAAAGAGTTTGAAGGATCGTCATGATGAAGCGGTGAATCATGACGATGGTGTTGCTGAGATACAGCTTGGCCATCGGCTCCCATTTTTTGGATTGCTCTCGGAAGACAACGTGAAGAACACTGGCTGCGAGTGTGCCCATCTCAAATCCGCGTGATTCCTGATACTTGGACTCGATCCAGTTCGTGATGCCAATATCTGGAACAGAGGGTGCCCAGCCCAAGTCAATTCTGGCATCAAGCTCTCCAAGGATGGACGAATCATGCTGCTTTAAGCTTAATTGGTTGATGGCTTTATCGATGTCAAGTATGTTTTGGTCATTGAACATCCAGCAGTTGGATGCGGCCACAAAAGCGTTGCGAAATTTTTTTGATGCGTTCACCATGTTGGTTGCCAAGTGGACTTCATTGTTCTTCCAGGCTGGGGTGATTGGCATAGTTTGTGCTCAAAGCATCTCGAACGATATTTTGAAAATCGCGGGCCATTGCACTCAGGTATTGCCTCTGTTCTCCCTTGGTCTGTCTGGAGGCTCCGAGGTTATTCAGAGAATCCTTATAAGTAGCGAGTTTCTTCTCTGCCTCTTGCCTCAGCTTGGGAAAAGCTTTATTGGTGATGGAAACCAGCAGGTCCTGCAAGCACAGTCGAAGCGCATCAACACCGACTCGATCGGAAGGGAGATGACACCAAGGCTCCTCTTTGAACATGCTCTCCCGTTCCTGGGTGCCACTGTGGCCCTTGGCGTCCTCATCTGCTCCTCGGTTTCGGACAACAAAGTAGCCCAGATTCAGTGGCTTCTTTTGTCCATTGACCAATTCACAGACCACGGCCTTGGTACTGCGCTCCACCAGCAGATCCGGCTTGGTCAAGACGCCCAGGGTGCGCTCACCCGCCGGGTCGTATGTCTTGGCAAGGTTGAGTACTTCCTGCGTCATGATATCGACGGTGCAGGGCAGAACCGCGAGAATGATGGTCCTCTCCTGCTTGATGTAGCTCTTTACCATGTCTAGCACTAGGTTCTTGTCTGTCTCGGTCGTGACGCCTTCCTCGGTGTTGCGAAAGATGCCCGGAACGTCTATGATGGTGAGATAATCCTCGTCCGGGCCGCATTTCTCGATGCGCAAAATATCGCGGCTGAAGGTCTTTTTGCCATCCGGATTACTGTCCATCTTGATTCCCATGAGGGCATTCACCTGTTGTGAAGGGCAGAGCCAGTCAGTGATTTGCATTTCAAGTCTCAGAACTTCCGTTGTTCCCATCAGACTGTACCGACCTCGTTCAAGATGGACGCGAACTGCTCATGCAGCTCAGCAGTCGTTGCGAAGCTGCGACGAAAGGACGACAGACTCTCCTTCTCATCGACCGAGACATCAGGTCCTGGTATGATGGTGACCACCACATCTTCGACATAGTCCCGACGATGGGTGATTTGAGTGGCGTATCGCGTGCAGAGGCCTTGGGCGCTCGGAAATGGAATACGCGTCACGCTTTCGAGCAGAGACGATTTACCCGAGCTTTGATCACCGACGACAACAAGCTGGGGCAGATCCATGTGAGTGCCGACATTCATCTCCCGCAGCTGATCAATCTTGCGGAGCTGCTCCGGGCTCCCTAGAGCCATGGCGTTCACGGCGTCCACGGCATTCACGGCATTCACGGCATCGCCGGCATGCACGGCATGCACGGCATTGACCTTCTTTGCCTTGCCCATCTTGATGATTTTCACGTCTGGATTGCCCGAAAAAGAGATTAAAAAGAGAGGTATGCAAAGGAGAAAGAAGGACGAAGAGTTTGGCAACAGGAAAAAGGGTGCAAAGGTGTGAACGAGCAGAAGAACAAGTCTGGTTCTCAAGTCGAGCGGGACGTGACAAGTTCCAAGTATTTTATAGATGGACTTTTGGTTTGAGTCTGACAGGGACCATAAATCATTCCGCAATATAAACAAGCTGCTCTCACCTGCATAGCTTCGTTTGCACTTCCCCCCTTGCTGTGAATGAATGAGAGCCCCTCCCCTGGCCACATTCTGTTCTCGTTTGCTCCAGCGTTTGCTCTTTTTCTTCCCCCTTCCCATTCTATCAGATTCATTGAACTGAGAGCACATCTCCTTGTGTCTCCCGGTCCGGAATTCATTCCCACCGGCAGTAGTCATCCCTCTTGCCCGCCGTTTGGCAGACGCAATGCCCGTGACCTCCCATTGCCAGGGTCCAATGAGGCTACTCATGAATCTCGCTCGGAAGAAAAGTGGTTGCCGAGGCCAGTCTCTACACGTCGTGAAAACTAGACGAACAAAAAAAGCAGGGCTGATGATCCCAGCTTGCTTCGTCAAGTTCTGAACGCATGGTAGACATGGCATCACGACGAGACGTAGGATCATAGCGGCGACGATGTCCTGGAAGAATGTGGCACACAGCCAAAGGACGGACTCTGTTGGACGCTGGCAGAAATCATGTTTTCTTTGAGTACTCACATTGTCCTTTGAGTACTTCATAACCATAGACGGTCTCCCTTCACGGGCGCAAACTGAACCGACTCTTGACAGATGGAAAGTCATATGATGAGGGCGTTCTCGTTTCTAAACTCCTTTAATTTTGATTTTTGTCTATTTCTACATGATACCATCGAAGACTATGCGCGTCATCGTCAACCCTGTTCCCGATAATCCAATGGTATTCGTGTTTCTTTTCGCAATCCACGATGCAGCCAGCAAGCTCGCATCTTGAAGTAGCATATCGAAAATGTCCAGGTGACGACAAGCTCCGATAGATGTTGCAGAAGCTCAGGAAAATGGGAAAGAAAAATGCCTCCCCGCATTCGGAGAAGTAGACGGCCTGAAATAAAACCGCAGATGGATATATGCACCTCACGCCCCCCCAAAACAGCGATCCAGCCATAATGACACACACACACACATGTACGACATGTTCCAACATCATCAGCTTAATTAAAGTCTGCAGGTCCTTGTGCAGCCGTGTTGGGATCCGTGTGGACTTCGTAAAAGGCCAGGAGCCTTGACTCCGCTTTGCGTCTGCTTGCTTCATCCAACTCGCCCCCGACGGTGCCATTTTCCTTTGCTCCCGGAGCGGACTTGGAAAGTTGTAATATCGAGGCAGGCCTGATTTTGTCATTCACGGTCAGCACTTCTAGCAATCACAAACAAAGAGAAGAACGAAATGACAAGAAGGGATTAACACAGGACCTACCCAAACATCTCGCGATCCACCTCTAAAAATACCTTCATGGCTTCCTTGCCACCTCGCTGCACCAGATGGTTCATGTATGCTCGTGCCAATCCCCTCTTGACAGCAAGAGAAAGGCGGCTCTTTGTTCGGAAATCGTCAAAAACGCTCTTAATGCGGTCGGCGGTTTCTTTCTCTTCTTCGCCCGTCGTCAACTGGTCTAGCTCAAAGCTGAACCACTTTTCCCAAAAGACGAGGCTGTCGCCATACCACTGTGAGTTCTTGACGAAGACGGCCCTGGCTTCCTCGGCAGAGCCCTTGGCATGCCACAGTAGCTGAGCCCACTCGGCCACGAGGGCCGCCTTGGTGTAGAGATCGACCGTGGGCGCGTCAATCTGGTCTCTGTACACCTGAACAGCAGCCTCCAGGCCGTTCTGGCGGCGTTGCAAGTGAGCCCAGGAGACGATGACCTCGATGCAGTCTGGTAGCTTCATCAGGATGGACGAGTGGATGTCGAGGGCGACGTCGACCCTTGCTGAGCTTTCTTCGAAATACGCCCATTGCATCCGAATGCCTGGTCTGCTGACTGGGATGAAGATGGACGCTCGAATATAAATGTTGCGAACCTCCTCGACTTTGCCATCTTGTGCTGCCATCCAACGACCGTAGCGGTACCAAAATTCGTCGTAGAAGGCGCAGGTGACGAGGCAGCGCTCGTAGAGTGAAACGGTCCGGTCAAAGTCCCCCTCGGACTCTTCAAAGTCAAGATATTTGCGCCAGTTGTTCAGCTGCGAGTGTTCAAGCTCAGTGACATGGAAGTAAGGACGTTTGATCTCCGACTCGTAAGTCCAGCGCTTCGTCACCTCTTGCTGGGTAGATGTAAAGACTTCATAGTACATGGCGTCCACCTTGGCACGTATGTCTCGCTCCACTTCCAGTTCAGATCGTGCTCCGCTTCCCGAGGCGGACGACTCGGCTTCTACTTCTGACTGAAACCGGCTGACGACGTCGGCGGGAGCGATCTCGCTCAGGGGACGAGTGTGTGAGAGATTGCGAAATCGTTCGTAGTACCGAGCATACTGGTGTAGGGGAATTCGGATGACGCGGGCGTGGATTGCGTAGATGCGATCCTGAGCCTCTTGTCGCTCCTCATACTCGACGTATTTATCCCAGAAGGGATGGGCAAGAAAGTCGAGGCCCACGAGACTAGCTCCACGTTCAAACAGGCTGTATCACGATGTTAGCAAACTTTGAGTCCCGGAGGTCAATCATAGGCAGATGGGTAAGGAGGGGAGGAAAGGGGTGGAGTAATACACAAGGGGTTATGACCATGACAGCAACTAGTACAGAAAGGAAGACCATATCGAGGTCATCGACGGGCAGGGAGGGAAGCTGTGGATGAGAAGCAGGGTATAAACAAGGCCTATCACTATATGTGAGAGATGGTCCCAATTCAGCAGGGGGCCTTTCATAGCAAGTCTCACCAGCACATGCGTCGAGAGCGACGTGCAAGGTTTTCGAGGATATGGCGTGCGAGATTCTTCTTTCTTTCTCCTTCTCCCTCTTTCCTTCTCTCTTCTTCCCCCCACCATCCGGTCTTTTCCATTTTTTTCCCTTTTCTCTCTTTTGGGTTTCATTCTTTTTGAAGAAGAAGAGGGAAGAGGAGGAAAAAGTCTGGCGAACTCAAGCGATGCTGCATAGATGGCTTGGTTAAGAGGGAAGGAAAACCATCTCTGCAATACTTACTCTCGGACAATCTGGGGATCGTGGGTCGTTTCCATTTTGAAAGAGCAGTAGTCCGTCCACAGGTCAACAGAATTGGTAATACTGGCGCAACCTCGCTCGTAGACCTGTCAGGTGTCAGTCAATGCATCACTTTATCGAATTTCCGTCTGGCATCAACTCGAATTGCTCACCATCTCGGCGGATTCTGGCCCAGCAATATTGAACTCCATGTCGGCATACTTTTTCCAGTAACCAAACAAAAGGGGAAATTTGTGTAGAAAGCGATCGTAGGCGTCGCGAAAGACGGCGAGCGCCTGAGGGCTCGAGTTACGATTCAATCCGCCATCCAAGGTCTCGGCGGACTTGACGTAGTTCTCCCAGCTATCGAAGCTGTCGGGGTCGGCATCCTGAATTTCGACACAAAATCAGCATCATTCAGAGGACCATCTCGGCTCGCAAGGGGGGACGTGACGTACAACTTCGGCTTGATACTTGCGCACCGTGGCGAATTCCTCTTCGGCACCACCAAAGGAAGCGAATTCGCTCATGATGGGCAGCTTTGCGTGTCGCTACTACTTAAAAGAAAGTGATGCGAGGAGACAAATGAAATGACGATGGCGAGAGGGTGATAGGGGGGGGCGAGCTTTTGAATAATTTGCGCGTTGCATGCGGAAATAGGCTGGATTAAAAAAGCAGCAACAAGCCTCCACGACGGAAAGGTTCAGGAATCTGTTCGCAATACTGTGGTCGTGCTGCAAGCGATGCCAAATTGGGAGGTTCCGGTGTCGTGGCACCCAAACATGGAGACATGGAGAGAAATTCAAAGACAAATACAGAGTTCCCGCATAATTTTGTGCTATTACGGAAAGCCCAGTGTAGCTTGTACCCGGACCCCCAGAGCTTGGATGCTGAAAGCGGACCAGACAGCAGACAGCAGTTCTATGCTGAGTCACCTTGAATGACTCAGCAACGTACGTGCAGTGCAAGCACGTTCAGCACTCAGAAGCTCGCTAGGGAATCCATTTGGTTCGATTTGTTCCAGCGCACAACGCTTCGTCAAGAGCGTCGCGTTCGGACATGGGCTCATGATGATTACCGTTACACAAAATATGATAGGAAGAGACTGAACGCTCTCCAGTGCTACTGGGGAGCATGATCTCAACGTCGAATCTGAAGCTCCAATCTCCTGTTCCCGCCTGTTTTTTTCCGTCCTTTTTTTTCCGACCTCTTCTTTCTGTGGGATATGCTCGCTTTAGAGAGCATCACGTGAAAGTTTTCTGTCACTTATTTTCTTCTCTTTTTTTTGCCTCCCAATCTTCAGCGACGTATTAGCCTTTCTAAAGAACCTCACGTCTTTGCAGAGTCGATCCCAGCCCTCAGTAGTCAAGATTTTTTACTGGATCAAAACGGTGTTCTCAGATTCACCAGTGCGGCCCCTGCGAAAATTCTTTCTTCATGTTCATAGCTAAGCACACAGAGCCATCTGGTCTTATTCGCGAGATTTGTAGACGGCGAATGGCACCACCATGACGGGATGCAACTGTCCATCCACATCTTGTATCATCGTCTTCCTATTTTTGTGTGCAATCGTACTTTATATAGTAGCAAATGCAAATGAGAATGGGGTTCGAGTGTCCTCTTTCCCTTTTGCCTGCCAGCCGTGGGGCAGCCGAGCTTAGTAGAGCGACGTCATTCCGTCAATCGGCTCACTTCACAGCTCCATCTAGAAAAGTTAAAAAAAAAAAAAAACCCTCGTCCCGAGAAAAACCACCATACAGACCATTTTTCGGCCACCGTGCTGTCCAATGCGCATGATGGGCAGCTGGCAGACATGATACGACGAACTTTTGACGACAACCACCCGTAATTCTTGCCCGATGGACCACTCACAAACTTCCTGGGCTGCGAGGTCGCCTGCTCCAGACAAGTCGAGTGAGCTCTACATCAGAGACTATCCCGATCGTTCCATCGCCATAGTGTCGTCCTCACACGCCCTTGTCCTGCGATATAGCTCTTCCGCCAACGGCGATACCCCTCAGAATGGATCCATGACCTCTCTGCATTCCATCAAGTCGCGCAGTGGCTCCCATACTCAAGCGGCCAAGTGCATGGTGCATTTTGCTCCGTTGTCGAAACACTTGCTAAAGGACTATCGCCCTCTAACACCTAGGCCTGTATATGGCACGCTAGGGCTCATTGCTGCTGATGGGGAGGTGTTTCTCTCAGTCATCACCCAGGCGACCAGAGCTGCAATCGTTCGTCCCGGAGAGACTGTGGAAAAGATTTCGACTGTAGACTTTTACTGTTTGAGCAGCGCAAATTACGACGATGTTGTTCCTTTGGAACTCGCGGACCCCGATTTCTCCGACACCGCGTCGTCATACAGCTCGCAATCTGGCTACGGACAAAGTCTGGGCCGACGAGAGATTTCCATCGAACATCCGTGCCATGAGCTGCGGAAGCTGCTCAGCAATGGATCCTTCTACTATAGTACCGACTTTGATTTGACCAACCGATTACAAGACAGGTTTCTCTCCCTTGAAGAATACAGCGGTCGAAGAAGAAGAAGTTACACAAGAAATTCGCCATGGTTTCCACGACTGACTTAGTCTCAATTGCAGGTCGATCAATCCAAACTCGTTCGACATTGACAACTTTGACGACACGTATCTTTGGAACTCGTTCATGATCCGCCCTCTGGTGGAGTTTCGATCGCGCCTCATGCCTTCAGAACGAGAGGCCTTGGACTCGTCTCGGATCCTTACATCGGCCACACGGGGGTTTTGCAATACCATGACCATCCCTCAGAACGCCTCGCCCATCCGGGAGCCAAGGAATGGGATGCCCTCGTATCTCAGTCTGATCTCACGCCTTTCATGTCGCCGTGCAGGAACTCGCTTTAATTCTCGAGGTATTGACGATGACGGCAACGTTGCCAATTTTGTCGAGACAGAAACGATATTCAGCAGTGCAGCCGGCACCTTGTTCTCTTACGTGCAAGTCCGCGGCTCTGTTCCGATATTCTGGGAGCAAGCTGCCGACCTATTGCCCGGCCGGCAGAAAATCACCGTCACGAGATCCACGGAGGGCACGCAACCTGCCTTCAACAAGCACGTCGAAAATCTGGAGCAAATCTATGGCGCGGTGCACATCATCAACTTGCTGAGCGACACGAAACCAGCCGAAGTCGAGCTGAGCAGCTTGTACCGAAACGCGATCCGACATAGTCCATACAGTCAGTCGAGCAGCGGCGATCCGGAGCATGCTTTGTTGCGCGAAACTCATTACGACTTTCACGCGGAGACAAAGGGTCCTGCTGGTTATGAAGCAGCAAAGGATATCCGCCGCCACATAGAGGCCTCGACAGATGGCTTTGCCTACTTCCTCGCCGAAGAGTCCGACGACCCAGCAGAAGCACCTGCTGCCGGTGCCGATGCCGCCACCACCAGCAGCAATAGCATTCGCAAACGGATGGTGGTCGTGCTACAACAGGACGGGGTCTTCCGGACCAATTGCCTGGACTGCCTAGACCGAACGAATCTGATTCAGACGCTCATCTCGCAAATGGCGGTCGAAAAATTCCTGGCCCACAGAAGTGATTATGCCGCGTCGGACTTCTGGATGAGGCACTCGAGCCTGTGGGCTGATAACGGTGACTCACTATCCAAGATCTACGCGGGGACGGGCGCTCTCAAGACGTCCTTCACACGTCACGGCAAGATGTCGCTGGCGGGTGCCATGGCAGACATGCGCAAGTCTGTACAGCGCATCTACCACAACAACTTCATCGACCCGTCGAGACAGGTGACGATTGACATGCTTCTGGGCCGGAATATTGGCCAGGCCCCTGTGCATCTGTTCGATCCCATTAGCGATTTCGTCTCGATGGAGCTGTCGAAGCGCAGTGACGAGTTCACGTCTTCAGAGACGATCACGATCTGGACTGGGACGTTCAACCTCAATGGTCGTACTGACGGCATCGACCACGACCTGTCTCCGTGGCTGTTTGGGCCGTCCGGCGGCGTGGAGCAGCCTGACATTTACGTCATTGCGTTTCAGGAAATCGTCGAGCTGAGCCCTCAGCAGATTATGAACAGCGATCCATCTAGGAAGCACCTGTGGGAGGATGCCGTGAAGCGTGCCCTGAACAAGAGACAAGCAAGTTTGCGGGGCGAGAAGTATGTCTTGCTACGCAGCGGGCAGCTTGTTGGCGCCGCGCTTTGCATTTTCGTCAAGGTGTCCAGACTGGTCCATATCAAGACGGTCGAGGGGAGTGTCAAGAAGACGGGGCTCTCGGGCATGGCTGGAAATAAAGGGGCCGTTGCCATCCGGTTCGACTATGCCAACACGCACATTTGCTTCGTCACGGCGCATCTGGCGGCCGGCTTCTCCAACTACGACGAGCGAAATCGAGATTACAACACGATCCATCAAGGTTTGCGCTTTCAGCGAAATCGAGGCATCGAAGACCACGGTGAGATAACTGAGAGTGCGCCGTGCCCGAATGGAGTAGCATGTCGAGACTAATGCGTGTACAGACGCCATTATTTGGCTGGGAGACTTCAACTACCGCATTGGCTTGGGTCTTGAGAAAGCAAAGGCCTTGGTTAAGAAGCGAGACATTGCGACACTCTACGAAAACGACCAGCTCAACCTCCAGATGGGTGCCGCCCTGGCATTTCCCTTTTACTCTGAATCCCGCATAAACTTTATGCCTACGTATAAGTTTGACATTGGATCTGACAGTTATGATAGCTCGTAAGTTGGCGCGGGCCTTGTGTCTTCTTTTTCCGGCTTTCAAGGGGGAAAAGGGTTCCGGCTTTATCGTCAGGATAGTTGTTGACACGCCGATTCTTAGTGAAAAGGGACGTATCCCGGCCTGGACAGACCGCATTCTGAGAAAAGGATCAAATCTGCGACAACTCTCGTACGATTCAGCGCCGCTCAAGTTCTCCGACCACCGGCCGGTGTATGCGACTTTTGAATGCAGAGTCAATATTATTGATGAGACGACTCGCAAACACATCAGCCAAGAGCTCTACCGTGGGCGCAAGGTGGAGGTGGACGATGCCACAGCGATGCTGGGCGAGGGCGAGGAATCCGAGGAGGAGGACTTGATTGGAAACGATTCGATCGAGCCGGGTCTGCCACCAGCTAGTTCTGATCGCCACAAGTGGTGGCTGGACAAAGGACAGCCAGCCCGGGTCCAGGTGGCGGTGCCCAACGGCCGAGACGGCCTGCCGATGGCGTTGAATCCACGCCGTCCGTCCAACCCGTTTGGCCAGAGCGAAGAACCCGATTGGGTGACGGTGCCGAGATCGTCACCAGGAGGTAACTCGAGCCTGTCGAGCTCGCCCTTTGAGAAGATTTCGCTGCCCAAAGCGTTTGCGGCTGATTACGAGCCGGTATCGAAGCCGCTGCCGCCGACCGGTAGCGTGGCAACCTCTCAGCTCCCAGTCCAGGTGGGAAAAGCGATACTGGAGGACGGAGGGAAGAGATTCCATGGCGGGACAGAAGCAGCAGACAAGGCTTCAGCCCGAACCCTGTCGCCGGCGCCCCCGCCGCCCCCTCCTCGACGGCAAACAGAAGCCTCGAAATCAGGCAGAGTGGCTCCAACGCCGCCCGAGGTCGGTCTGGATAAAGTACATGTTTCGCCTCGGCCCAGACCAGACGCGCCGCAGTCGACGCCAATCTCTCATGCTTCATCATGGCAGGTATCACAGCTATCTCACCAACTGACGAGCGCTACGGGTAGGGGCGGCAAGTCTCCCCCGCCTGTGGGCAAGAAGCCAGCCCATCTGGTGACGGGCTCACTTCAAGCCAGGACGAGGAGCGGATCGACCCCGACACGGCCCCCACTCCCGGCGCGTTCGACGCTATCTGGCGCGTCGCAGGCAGACGTAGGCGCTTCGTTGGCTAGGAAATCTGGTTCGGCAGTTGCACAGCAGCAGCAGCAGCAAACTACGTCGTCGTCGTGGTCGTCCCTCTCGGAGAGCACAGCAGCGGGACATGGCAGCAGGAGCGGGAGGATTGTCAAACCCAGGCTTGGGGGCCAGGATGCCGCTGCATCAGTGGACCTGTTGGATTCGCCGAATGAGGGTGGTGGAGGCATGGGCGGATGGGAAGCGCTGCAGCCCAGTTCAAGATGACGGGACGGGCGTTGGCGTGGCGTGGTGCGGCGTGGCACGGCGCGGCATGGTTCGGTATGGCATGGCGTGAGAGACATGGTCGCGACCATGTGCGGTACCATGTGCGGTACCATGTGCGGTACCATGTGCGGTACCATGTGCGGTACCATGTGCGGTCAAGATGAAGGACTCTGCTCCCATGTACATTTCAACCTGGCTCGATGTAACGCTTGACATTGTGGTGTGTGTGGGAAGAGCGCAGTGTCATTGTTGTTGGGTGGTGCAAGTAGACGGCCCAGGAGGCCAATGACATTTTCTGCATTTTCTATTTTTTTTTCTCTTTTACTCTTCTTTTTAGAGAAGAGATCGAAAAGTAAAGTACACGCAGATACAGGTCTGATAGATAAACGTGCCTGTCTAGGCGTGATGGCATGGCATGGCACGACCGACCGAGTTGTCGGATGTGTCGTACGATTACGTGATGGCAAAGACACTGTCGACATGGTTCGACGATGGCATGACAAGGTTGGTAGGGATTGATCATCGGTGAGATTATCCCGACGCCACTCTTTTTTTTTTTCCTTTTTTTTTCCCTCTTTCTTCTTTGTGCAGTCACGTCCTTGGGTTCTTGCCAGCCTCGATATGGGAAACCTGCAGCCAACGCCTGCTATGTACAGACTTGGCACTGTGTGGTTCGGCCCGTTGGTTGACGAGGATGGCAAGATGGAGGGCAAGAACGACGATGCGGGCGCTGGCTACAGAAAATTTACAGTAAGAGCTCAAGAAGGGAAGAAGGGGGGGGAGGACAAACAAATACCCATCCCCATGGAACATGAGATAATGAATGCAGCAAAAAAAAAAAAAAAAAAGAGAG